>SNQJ01S0190773.1:0-18006 GCA_010110895.2 Picea sitchensis | reverse complement strand
TTAGTAGTCACACAAAATAAATGGCTGTGATTTCAATCATTAACTTCCTAGCTATTATAAAGACATCCGTTTATGTGTTTACTTTTTTACATTTACCTAATCATATTTAAAAATTACTTTGATAACTAACTGATTGCCACGTAAGTGATTAACAAAAATTAAAATATTAACCCCAGATAAATGAAGTGCAACCATTTATTTGTTAATCAATAATAAAATTTAATAAATTCTTTACCAGCCGATACCTTTCGGCGTTCTCCAACCACTATAATAGGCGGCAGTGCTAGTATAGTAACTATGTGAAAAAAATTGAATATAGTAATGTATTTTACGTTTTGTAATCAATTCTATGTTCAATATTAATTCGAGCTAAAAACAATGTTTCTAAAAACTTGGTACTTTCTTAATTTTACATTCTAACTGTCATTATGTGAATATTGACTTTATTATGTCATGATATTATGGAAAAATAATATGGGTCATGTAGTAAGTCAATTTAAAAATACATCATAATGTAGTAAGTTAATTTGAAAATACATCCATAATTATTTAAAATTTAAATGCTCAAGGGGTTGGGACTTATACAGTTTCCATAAAATAATTAATTATTCAAAATTGGTCATGATACTATGTAATGGAGAAGGGAGGTTCTAGGCATGGCTTGTACTTTTGGAAGTGCTTCTTATGTTGTTGCCATGACTATCAAAATCACTTGAATCTCAAATCCAACATACCAGTCAATGGAATATCTTATGGCAATGCATTCATTGTTTAAAAGTGGATAAAATTCATTATGTATTCATTTCTTAAGTTATATAAAATGTTGGATAATGTAATTTATATTTTTTGCTTATTGTATGAGGTGGTCAATTGAGTGTAGCTTGGATGGTTGTGAGAAATGATTGTTATTCTTTCCACCCAAGTTCAATTTCCATAATGACATGAATAAAGCTCAAAATGAATATGTTGTAATGGCTTCTTGAGGGCTAGACATATGAGCAACCTGTTGAGATCAATAGTTGGCTGGAAAGGAGATTGGTGCCAACCATTGTTGGTGTAGTCGCCCTGCAAGCAGAGCAAAGAGAGTGTGGTTGAGGGGACATGAGCAGATGTATGGGAAAGTTTCTTTTGATTCAAAATTGAATAGCAGGGCAATTGCTATTTTCGAGGAAAGAAATATTCTCTTTCAAATGACCCGTTGAGATCAATAGTTGGCTAGAAAGGAGATCGGTACCGTTTTGTTGTGAATACTGTTGAAGTGGGCCACCATTGTTGGTGTAACTGCCCTGCAAGCAGAGCAAAGAGAGTGTAGTTGAGGGCTGTGTAGTTGAGGGCTGGACATATGAGCAGATATAGTAACTGTGTAATGATTTCGAGTCTGTAGATATTGAAAAGTTGTCTTTGATTCAAAATTGAATAGCAAGGCAATTGAAAAGTTGTCTTTGATTCAAAATTAAATAGCAAGACAATTACTATTTCTAGGGAAATAAATATTCCCTTTAAAATGACCTGTTAAGATCCATAGTTGGCTGGAAAGGAGATCGGTGCCACTGCTTTGTTGTGAATACTGTTGAAGTGGGCCACCATTGTTGGTGTAGCCGCCCTGCAAGCAGAGCAAAGAGAGCGTGGTTGAGGGCTGGACATATGAGCAGATGTAGTTCGCAACCGTTGGGATGTGCGCAGAGGTTAAGCCGCCATCTTATTTCTCCTCCTTGGTAAGTGCGTATTGTGATGTAGTTATCGTCTCCGAGCTAGCTGCGTTGTTTTATGTCCATCACCATTTTTTCGTGTTGAAAATCAACGGAGTGAGAAGCTGCCATCTCTGTTGAGAACAGTAGAAAGTTGTTGAGAATAGATTGTTGTAAATCTTCGTGAAAGGAGAAGTGGCGTAATAGTTGTCAAACCACGTGACACTGCCAAAATCGAGAGGTCTGTTTAATTTTGGAGAAATCGTTCCGATTAAAGGAGCAGTAGAGATCGAACTGAGTAGAGTTTACCATATTTATTTGGAAACTCTACTCACCATATTTCTTGAGCCGGATCCATAGGTAAACAAAGAGTTGATTCGACTGTTTTGAGGCTGCAGCTCACGTGGAAGTTTGGTCGTATATATGGAGGGCGTGCGAGCAAAATAGATCGATTTGTCCTGTTCGAGCTCAGGATCGAAGGCAAGTTTTGATGGTCCAGGTCGAGGTTGTCTCTGAGACTCGACACATTGAGAGTCCAGCCACAGGTTAGTCCGCGGAGGATACTGGAGGCAAGGTTGTACGAGACCAAGGCGACAAAGGTTGCGAATCTATACTGTGTATGCTGCTATTTGTATGCAGTAGATTGTTTGTCCATTGTTGGAGCCAACGTCTGACGTTGAAGTGGGAAGCTGACTCTGTCAGCGTGAAAACGTTGTTGTTAAACAGATCGACGGAAGAGTCGTTGTTGTGAGGAGCCACTGTTCTGTGTTTGTGCGAGCATGGAAGAGTCTGCGTGAAGACATTGTTTGCTGCCAGAGGAGTGTGCTGCACTGAATCAGTATTGTTGTTTGCAGCGTATTTGTGAATTCGTTGTGGAAAAGCCTGGGCGTGGAGCGGTGTGTGAAGGAGTGCGTCGCATTGGAACCGTTTTTTTTTTACAGTATTTGTTTTCTGTATATTGCTCGTGGAGTGGGTTAACTCGGGAACAGTCTTTACTCTGGAGTTATTTTTTTTGGCAGGTCTTTTTGCAGTGTGGTTTTAAATTTTCGGTCAATTCAGAATTTTGATCTATTTTCTGAGCATCTTGGTTGGTTTAAAATGGAGCAAAACCCCTGGATAAGGTTCTGAAATGCATGAAACTTTTATCCATGTGAAACTCAAACTACCCCTGAAAATCTGGCCGGTCCATTTTTTTTGTCTAAAAAAACTCTATTTGCTACCTAGTTAACTTACTCCTATTGCTTATTGTGTGAAAGTAAGTGATGTTTGTTGCGTGAAAGTAAGCGATGCATGAAAGTTATGGGATGAATGATCATGTGGGGTTTCATTCTAAGGTCATAAGAAGTCATCAAAACAAATGGGGTCACGGTAATTAATATTCATTGCAATAGTCATGAAATGGGTTCATCTTAATGTGTGCAAGTGATAAGTCTTTGTAAGAGAAAGTAGAAGATGCATATTCAATAGTAATCGACATCCCGTAAGTGGTATATGGTTTTGGATTTGTTAACATACATATTGAGATTCACAACCTCAATATGAAGGTGATGTTAGAATTTGTGACTCTAACAAATGATAGGTGAAGAATGAAGATCCAAGATGAAGGATGAACAAAGATGTTGAAGATGGAAGACACACACAAGACAAAGGCACCATTTTGTGTATGATCTAGATAACAGAGGCTTGCAAATGCATCAAGGTCACCCTGCATGGCACAAGTAAGTCTATTGTGTGTAAGGAAGTCTAGTGAGATGCATGATCGATGGTGCTCAACACCTCAAGAGTTTTTTGGTCCAAGTTGTATTGCCCCGTCATAGGCAAGTTAGTTTCCCCAGGTTTGTTGTAAGTCATATTCTTGTTGGTGTTGTGGTGTTGATTCACACGAAGTTATTTCAATTCAAGGGGAATGTGAGATGAAAGAATCTCAGAGCGTGAGGGACGAAGTTATGAGTGAGGTGAGGTTAATCTATTGATGAACCACGTAGGTGAAAATCATTTCTACAGAATTGGCGAGTACAACAGCTGGTACCCATGTATCTCGGTAGATGAATTTTTTTTTATATGGACATCAATAATCTAATTTATGCAGGTATGAGAGAAAGACATAGAAAAGTTCGTGGAAAAAGCCGAGAGTAATGAAAGCCCAACAAATCAAGAATGGACCAGTAATAGCTACTAGCAAGCATAGCTAGCAAGAGCAAACAAAATGACCAAAGATACAATCAACAAGTATTCATTAAAGGGGTGTGTTGGAAAATGTAACTCATACTTGTTGCTTGTTGTATGATTGTTAGCATGACCTGTTAAGAAGGTGACATGATAAGATGACATGTGAGTATAGGAGTGTCCAGATAAGATTGAGTGAGTGGAGATTGTTTGATAAGCTCCTAGTTTGGTGTGTGGTTGAGATGTTCTCTCAACATCTCCTTCTATGATTAGAATAAGTTAGATATCATAACAACCTATGGACTCTTTATATTGAGTCACAATGTATTGTAAGTATTGAGTAATGTAATACCTTATTTCAAAACTCTTAAGATTTAGCTTAGAGTTATATTGTAAGAGAGACAATCTAGATATGCACTTATTTATAATCCACCAACATAGGGTGGAATCGAATGAGCGACTCTTAATTAATTTTATAAAACAATTTTATTTATCTATGTTTGCTATTTCACTTTGTGTTAAATTTATATGTAATTTATTCATAGATTGTAATTTAAATGTAAGGGGCCACACTTTTACTAAGTGTAATTACTCTATTTCTTTGTTCCTTTGTTCTGAGAGATAGTTTGTTAGCACTCTAGAATAGACTTCATTCTACATGGGACAATCTTGTATTTTGTGTTTCTAGTATTTAGAATAGTCGTACCTCTTCTACCACCATCTCTTCCTCTTTAGAATTGACAACCATTTTTCTTTGTGCTCTAGGTCATACTCTCATTGAGATTGTTGCATGCTCGATCTCCTCATGGACATTCTTGCTCCAGAGGTGAGCATAGTTGGTGTTTTAGTCTTCTTTTCACCATTTTTGAAACTGTCCTTTGCTCATGGAGATGGGTTCATTGAGTTTTGTAACTCTTGGTTCAATCTCTTTCTTACCTTTTTCCATGAAGGCCAAAGGATCAACCAACAACCCATATGGTCTCTTGGCTATCTCCTGCTCCCTTTTTCTACTCCCTTGACAACAATTGGCCTCTTTATTACTTTCCTCTAATAATTCTATTGCCCTCAAAAAGACAAGAGACCTAAGAAGCCATTACTATTGCCCCTCTCACTCCCTCTCCCATTCCCTCTATAAAAACCCTGAATTATGCCAAGAAAATATGCTAACATAATCATCTCTTGTAATATATTTTAGGTGTTATAATTCTTCTTAGGGTTACTTTTTCCAACATAAATGTCATGCGACATCTTCTTATTCATTTAGATATACACATCTCATCGTGATGAGTGGCCATGTCGTTTACCAAGATGACCAAAGAGGGTCTTGGTCCTCTTGAGCTTACTCTACTAACGTTTGTTTTTCCTTAGTACAGAGCTTAGCTTCCTCTAAGCCCCAAGTTGTTAAGGTTTAAGCTATTATTAGGCTTCTTTTCAATTTACTAGATAACCATAGCATAGGTACAATCACCGAGAGAAACACAATCACAATATACACAATATTTATCCTGGAAAACCCTCATGGGGGAGAAAACCCAGCAAAAATTCCTTAATATAGATAGCCAATACAATGCCAATACAATAAACCAAAACACTAGAGAATATCCAACACTGAGAAATGCGCCTCTCTTCCTTCTTCTCCCAACTACAACTACCAAACTTTCACATTGAATGAGCGAATGAGTGAGTGAGATAATGAGGCATTGACTTCCTTTATTTATACAAACTAGTAGGTGTTGAAAATGTGTCTCTTCACTGAGCATTACCGACTTGTTTTCTTAGTGGTTAAAACCACTTTAATTAGCCTAGGGGCCAACTTCTCAATTTGCATATTATATTTAGGGCTTGACCAATCCACAAAAGGGGATTTGGTCAATTACAATGCCCGACATGATCAATCCACAAAAGGGGATTGATCTACTGAATAATAAATATAATACTCTTTGCAGTTACAATATTTCAAAACTCCCCCTTAACAAGAAGGGTATTCTACAACATCATCAGGAGAGAGAGAGAGGGTAGAAAAATCAACAGCATCTGGAACACTGACTGGCATATCTATAAATCATCGGAAGTTTTTCTTCATCATAAATATCATCATCCACAACAGGGAGTTGGAATGGCATCATCAACATGGATTAGTATGACACTAATACATCATCATCCTCAATAACAACGCAAGGCTAATACAATATCAACAATAGAAACATTACAACACGAAGGCTAGAGCATCATCAACATCAACACTAGGCTGGAAATCTTCAGCACAAAGCTGGCATCTCAACGACATCAACACGAAGATGGAAATCATCAGCATGAAGCTGACATCTCAACAACATCAACACGAAGCTGGAAATCTTCAGCACGAAGCTGACATCTCAAAAAAATCAGCACGAAGCTGGAAATCTTCAGCACGAGGTTGGCATCACAACAACATCAACACAAAGCTAGAAATCTTCAGCACAAGGCTGGCATCACAAAATCATCAACATGAAGCTGGAAATCTTCAACACAAGGCTGGCATCACAACAACATCAACATGAAGCTGGAAATCTTTAGCACAAGGTTGGCATCACCACTACTCCCCCTTTCGAGGGAGGTCCTTTCGGACTACACCAAGCTTATCTTGAAAGTGCTCAAAATTTACACGAGACAAAGGCTTGGTCAACACATCTGTAACATGTTCATCTGTGCTAACATACTGGAGATTTATGGCTCCTCTATGCACCATATCACGAATGTAATGATATCGAATTTCTATGTGTTTTGACTTGTCATGGAACACAAGCTTCTCTGTCATCTTTATGCAACTCTGGTTATCACATAGAATCACAATTGCTTCCATCTCTGGATTGAATAGACTTGTCAACAACTTTTGAAGCCATATGGCTTCATAACTGGTGGAACATGAACCGATGTATTATGCTTCTGTTGTGCTGAGTGCAATACTTGAATGCTTCCTACTCTGCCATGAGATCATGGCTAACCCCAGACTGAAACAACATCCTGAAGTGCTCTTTCTGTCAGAGACACTTCCAGCCCAATTTGAATCGGTATAACCACTCGGTATGAAGTCACGATCTCCATTATAACTAATACATAAATCTAATGTACCCTTAAGGTACCTCATCACATGTTTTGCAACAACCAGGTGAACACGTCTGGGCTCTACCAGAAATTGACTCAAGGTGTTCACAACAAAACATATATCTAAAGGAATTGGGTAAAGATTCATTTAGGCATATTTTATATGTTTAAATGATGTATTCATGGATGAATTCATGTGTGTCATCGATATCAGTGGGGTATGGTAGAGGGAAAAAACCCTCATACGCAAAGATGGCTAGAATTTTTTCGGTGTATTCATGAAATCTATATGTTATGTTTGATATGATTTATGGGTTGTTATAAATGATGCAATGAAAGGATTATATGCTTGAATACTTACAATTGTCTGGTTGATTGAAATTTCAGATTGCAGATGGGATGGTATTGGATATGGAAATGAGTATAAGTAAAAAATGAAGAATGTGTGCTACCATATGAAAAATCCAGTATAAGTAAAAAATGAAGAATGTGTGCTACCATATGAAAAATCCAAACATTTTGAGAAGAATCTCATACTTGTGAAATTTGATTTATGTATGTAACAGGTTTTAAACAAAAGATTTATGATTGAAATTATTAATGATGATATCTTATGGTAATTGTATGTATATGATACAAGTGAGATGATGAATATGTGTAGGAATGACAAATGATGGTTGTTGAAGCTAAAAAACCTGGAAAGAATGCCATTGTAGTGACACTGGAACCCTATGATGTGCCTTGATAGCCGTTGAGACATTGTGCTATGTTATGTTAGAGCAAGCCAAAGGGAATTGATTGTAAGTGTTTACAAGTCTCTATACCCTTCCTATGCAAGGAAGCCTTGGAAAATGATGGATTTCCCGAGGGACTATGTAGTAGAGAAGGGGATGTGTGATCCTGGAGGGTGAGTGACTGCAAGGAATAGAAGACTTGAATGAATCTTGTGCAAAAGATTCATGTTACATGCTGGTTGGGATCATGAGTGTATTGGGTGTGTCCGAGAAAAACAATGAGCTGAGTTTTATTTGTGGTAGCCATATGGAGCATATACATATTCATATAGATAAGTATTGGATTGGATTGAATACTTTATCTTGAGTTATTTACATTTCAGTTTTGAACTGAAATTCATGGACTGGATTCATATCGATGAAATGTTGAATGCATAGAAATGGCTATGATATGTATGTTTACTTTCATGACCATTGTAGGGATATGTTGAAATACTAAAATATTGGAGATGTATCAAGAAAATGAAGAGAATGATGCCATAAACATTGTTGCAATAATAGAACATCGAAGATGGTGTTATTCCAAGGAGGAGAGTATGTAAAATATCGGTTTGACCCTCTTGAATATTGTAAGTATAATTATTTCTGCAGTTCATAAAAAATGACCAAGAAAGACTGATGCAGGAGCATTTTGACTTCCAAAACATCCTTGTTGATTAGGCCTAGGGGTCGTTCATTAGGCCTAGGGGTATTTGATTAGGCCTAGGGTTCCCTAATTTAAACTTATTGTAATTTCCTATTTTTTAATTAAGTTCTAGAAGCCTTGTGTGAGAGAGATTGTTGAGATTGAAATGTAGTCAAATCTTCCTTTGTTAGTAGAGTTCAAGAATTTGTAATATTTAGAGAGGTCTTAGGGTGAGTTATAGGTCTCTTGAGGATTTTATGGATATGAAGGATCCTATGAGTTGTCAAAGTGAGGATTTTGTGGATTTGAACTAATTAAGGTTTCAACCCTGTATTGTATATTTTGTAAGCCTACGGGCATTGGGGGCTCGAGTAAGTTAGAGATAGAGAGAGATTGAGTGTGAGTAGAAGGCCAATTGTGGCCAAAAGGCCGAACATAGGACAATTAAATGTAAATTAGGCCAAGGAAGGCAAGAAGGGCATGTGTAATTTATGTACAGAGATTCACTAATGGAATTCTTGTGTTTATTAGTCGTCTGTGTCAGTTTGAATATTGTGTATTCCCTTCATTGTGTCTTTGTGCAGGATATCAAAGTCCAAATCAGACTCTCATAGAGATTTTGTGTAGGTTCGGGTGCAGCGAAAGCGAGTGTTACAGGTTTTAACGATAATGAGGAGTCTCATTCCAGAGAAGTAGAAGATTGATCGTTGATCACTGAAAGGATCAACGATGATCCATGGACAAGTGATATAAAAGAGGAAGAAATCACGACCGTCATATCATTCTGATGATGACTAGAAGAAGTTAGAACAAAGTTAGAAGGATTAAGCAAAGTCCCGACAGCTGGTGGTGAGTGTAAGATCTGACCATCCATTCTAGAGCCAGATTAACGGATGAAAGTTGTATCGAGAGTTAGAAGATACGAGGAAGTTAAGGGTGAGACAAATCCATGTTTAAAAGGAATCAATGGTTGAGATTAGATCTGTAATAAGTTGCTAGATCAATGACTCTCATTATAGAAGACCGTGGGCAGTGGAGGTTTTAAGGTGTTGGAGGGCCTAAAATTCTCGAGGTTCTGATGACGAGAAATGTCGCGCTAACGTAAGGAACTCCATTGAGGAAGTGACACATGGTCCATATAGAAGATGACAAGTGTTAAAGTCCATTTGGAAGATGGTGCATGCGAAAGTCACGAATTTAGGTGACACGTGGAAACCTAGTCAACAAGTGACATGTGGCAGGTCCATGTAGGAAACCCCAAGGTGAACCCTGGTAGTTGTTCAACATAGATTGATGGTGGAGGTTCAACACGAAAGATCCTTATCAACGGTTCTCCTTACGGTGGACCGCAACCATCAAGAGTTTTTGGTTGATGAGAAGTGTGAAAAATCTCGATGTCCTGATGATGAGATATGCCATGTTGACGTAAAGGTGTCCACATAAGAGATGACACGTGGCAAGAGCATTGTGATCGCTAATCACGATGGGATCAACGGTGATCCATTATCGAAAGGAATAGATCCAATGGTTGATAAAAAGAGGAGATCCATGACCAAGGTTGAACGCGTATCGACAAAGTGCTAGGATTATAAGCACATGGTTCTGGCATGTGGTTTTGGAAAAGATACGTACCTGGTCACAACCATTGATCACATGGAGTTTGTGGGTAAAGGAATGAGTGCCAAGGTTTAAGTGCTCAAGTGGATAAGCATCGATTGCAACCATTGGTCGTGAGGACAGGAAGGGGCTTAAAACAAGACAAGAAAAGTGCTCGGCTTTAAGCGTGGGGTTCTAATAGTTGGTCATGTAGAGGATAAGCATCAAGGTTTGAGCGTTGTAGATAAGTAGTAATAGGGACTGGTGTGAGAAACAAAACACTCCAGACTCTGTTAATAGAGAATTTTGGGCCCGTATAAATAATTGCAAGCAACTTGAGCTTAAAGATGCAACAGAGTTAATTCAAGAACTCTGCCCCTGTGGGAAATAGACCTGGTGGGTCGTTGTCAATTGGTATCAGAGCGGAATTAGACTGCTCATTTAAATTTTATAGGGATTTGGAATTGGTACAAAAACATTGGCGCAAAGGAGAGTGGGATCTGCAACAGGATAATGCGGACAAAGGGACAATTCCAACAGTGAATTTGGACATGATCACAATGGATCAACATAACTCCAAATAAAGGAACAATGAGTTTTTGTAGATTGGAGGTTAGTCTAGCTAAGGAAGCAAAGTTAGAAAGAGATTTGAAAGATAAGATCATGGAATGGATCTTGCAGGTAAAGCATTTTATGGCTTGAGATAACTCTCATTATGAAATATTTATGTTTGCAGGTAGCAACAAAAGGAATGGTAGCAACCATTGCAACCAGTAGAGCTGTGATAGAAGAAGAGGAAGCAAGCAAATTTCTCAAGTGAAGAAGATTGTGGCAGAAAGAATCTTGCAACAAGGGATGATGTAAGCACTTCCAACTGAGGATTGGAAGTGAGGAGAACAATAGAAGTTATTAGAGAAAATTGAGTAGGTGCAGAAGCCAGAGAAGAGAAGAGGATGCTTAGAAGGTTCCATAAGAGAGAACCGGTAATACAAAGAGGTCAAGCACAGGAGGAATCCTTAAGTGGTATTAGGTAGAAGGTAAGGAGACTTTCTACAGAGGAGAGGCTTGATGCATCTCACAATGGAAAAGAGAAGTTAACGAGGAAAGAGATGGAGATGACTATTGATGGTCATGACAAAGTTTTAGAAAGAAGCCGCAACAAGAAGAAGGAAGAAAATTCCAGAGCAGTTGGTATAAAGAGGATGAGTGATGAGGAATTTGACAAGAAAATTGTTGAGTTAAATACACAACTCAATTATGTGGAGAAACTGCTACAGAAAAGTGAGAAGGACTAGAGATATAGATGGATACTGAGGAAGAAGAAAGTGAAATGGCATATGTTGAAAATGAAGTTGAAGCATAGGTTGTGTGCTAGATTGAGGAAAGAACTTAGGGCAGTTGAGTATAGAGTGAAAGTTCACTATTGTGAACCAGAGCAAGGATCATTCCTTGGAGCAGATGAAGATAAGGATGTTGATGAGAGATCAAATGCGAGTCTCATGAACTATTGGACAAGTTCAGATCAACATGAGGGTTTGATGGCAGAGGCATCAAATGGGGCTAGAGAGTCTTCTATTTTAAAATCCGATAATTTGTATATGGTTCCAGGTTTCGCGAATGATGGACAATCATTTGAAGTTTTCATAAAGATGAATGAAGGTGAAGGAGGACATAACTCAATTTATGTTCTAAGAAGAGATACGACATCATTGTCTCGTAAAGGTAATCAAAGGGAAGTCCATACACAGTTGATTGTTGAAGAGTCGTTGCAAGGACTTGTTAGTGCACAAAACAAGAGAAAGTTGGTTTGTGGAGATAGCCATGCACATGATCAAGGATATGAAGAACAACATTCAACTGAGGTGCTTATAAACCTTGATGAGGAGCTGAAACTATTAGAAGAGATGTCTGAGATAGAAAAGTTTTTAATCGAGCATGTGTTTACAGACATGGAAGTTGATGGAGTTTGCAATAAAGAAACCATAATGGGGAAAGAAGATCAACAAGATGAAGACCTAATGAATGGCTTGGAGAATTCAGTGTTGGATGGAGAAAAGGATGCCAAAAGCATCTGAAGAGTCTCATAAGACTCATATTTTTAAAACTAATGAATGGGGTGTGTTTGCAGGTATTAAAGAATATGAAGACAGGAAGATCCATAATTATGTCATCTTAGAGGAAGAGACAACATTGTACCATCCAATCAGTCAAAGAGAAAGTTATGCATGTTCAAAGAATGTAGGCGCTGAAGAGGATGGATATGTAGAGAGTACAATAAGTTGGCTTGGAGATACTTGAGTTGATGAAGTAGATGAAATACTGGAATGGGCTATATAGGATTATAATGATGTGAGTATGGAACTTGCCAAAGAAAAAATTCCAGTGAGGGATAATGATGGTGATAATGATCATTGGTATAGAATCATGGAAAAATGTATGAAGTGTTTATTACAAATCTGTCATTTTAATCAAATTCGGGAACATAGTTTATTTGATCGATCATGTAGATTAAGCATGCAACTTAAGGATATGCAAGATTGGGCGCATAACTTTTTATTTAGTGAGCAGTGTTCTCAAAGGGTTGAGGACATACAAAGGTATGAGGATGATGAGATGGCAACAACCATACAACATTTTTGTGATGGTTTATAGTAGAATTGCAACAATGATGTGTATCAACAAGGGGCAAGACTGGATATTGAGTTGAACGAGTTGTGGAAGCATCTGATAAATATTTCCAAGTGGAAATACCATAGACAAAAGAAGATGAAAAAGAAAAACATGCAAATACAACCTTCTGAAGAAAGCAAAGAGTTTTCTCAGCATCAAAGTAAAGTATGGGATCCTGGAAGGTTGCTGACAACAAGAAGGAAACAACAAGGCAACAATGCAGAGGGACAACAACATAGATGGAGAAATAAATAGTTGCAACATAAGGTTTGGGATCTAGGAGGACTTTAACCCTGGGAGTCTGATGCAGGAGCATTTTCCCTCCCAAAACATTCTTGTTGATTAGGCCGAGGGGTCTTTGAGTTTACCAATGGAGTGGGTTCCCTAATTTAAACTTATTGTAATTTCCTATGTTTTAATTAAGTTCTAGAAGCCTTATGTGAAGAGATTGTTGAGATTGAAATGTAATTGAATCTTCCTTTGTTAGCAGAGTTCGAGAATTTGTAATATTTAGAGAGGTCTTAGGGTGAGTTATAGGTCTCTTGAGGATTTTATGGATCTAAAGGATCCTATGAGTTGTCGAAGTGAGGATTTGTGGATCTGAACTAATTTAGGTTTCATCCTTGTATTGTGTATTTTGTAATCCTACGAGCATTGGGGTATCAGATTGGGGGTTCGAGTGAGTTAGAAATAGAGAGAGATTGAGTGTGCGTAGAAGGCCAATTGTGGCCAAAAGGCCGAACAAAGGCCAATTAAATGTAAATCAGGCCAAGGAAGGCGAGAAGGCCATGTGTAATTTATGTACAAAGATTCACTAATGGAATTCCTGTGTTTATTAGTCCTCTGTGTTAGTGTGAAGATTGTGTATTCCCTTCATTGTGTCTCTACGTAGGATATCAAAGTCTAGATCAAACTCTCATAGATTTTTTGTGCATGTTGGGTATGTGTTATATTCTTTGCACAACTAGCTCTAGTGTCACATTATTTCCTCGGGAAACATGTCACATTTTGCTTCATTTTTCGTGTCGCCTTGATATTTGTGTCCATTGTTGGGTAGTTTTTTGGCACATGGTTTTTGCCGATGGTTTTCTATTTTTGGTTAAGGAATTGGGGTTGTTAACTAATCCAGGTCATTGGGTTCGGGTTTTTGGATGTCGTTGAATCCTATATCTATATTGTATTGTAAACAATATCACTATGAATGAGTATAGAATATGTTGGTTTTCCCGGTTTGGGTTTCCAAGGGAAAAATCTTCGTGTAATGTGTATATTTTCCATTGTATCTTTTCTATTCTTTTATTGAAAATCTCTTTGCAGTAAAATATTGTACAAGGTTAAAATCTACAGTGCATGTTCGGGCGCAACGAAAGCGAGTGTTACCGGTTTAAACGATAAGGAGGAGTCGTATTCTAGAGAAGTAGAAGATAGATCGTCAATCACTGAAAGGATCGATGACGATCCATGGACAGGTGCTATAACAAAGGGAGAAATAGTTATCGTTGGGTCATTCTAATGATGAATAGAAGTTGTTAGATCAAAGTTAGAAGGATTCTGCAAAGTTGCGACAACCGATGGTGAGAGTAAGATCTAACCATCCATTCCAGAGCCAGATCAACGAACGAAAGTCGTATCAGGAGTTAGAAGATATAAGGAAGTTAAGGGAGAGACAAATCCACGTTTAGAAGGAATCAACGACTAAGATTAGATCTAGAATAAGCTACCAGATCAACGACTCTCATTATAGCAGATCGTAGGCAGTGGAGGTTTTAAGGTGTTGGAGGGCCTAAAAGTCCCGAGGTCCCGATGACGAAAAACGTCACATTGACGTAAGGAACTCCACTGAGGAAGTGACATGTGGTCCATATAGAAGATGACACGTGTTAAAGTCCGTTTAGAAGATGGTGCATGCGAAAGTCACGAATTTAGGTGACACATGGCAGCCCAGTCAACAGGTGAAGCGTGGTAGCCTAGTCAGCAGGTGACACATGGCAGATCCACGTAGGAAACCCCAAGGTAAACCCTGGTAGTTGTTCAACAAAGATCGACGGTGGAGGTTCAACCCGACAGATCCTGATCAACGGTTCTCCTTATGGTGGACTGCGACCATCCGAATTTTTTGGTTGATGAGAAGTGTGAAAAGTCCCGATGTCCCAATGACGAGATGTGTCATGCTGACATAAAGGCTTCCACATAGGAGACAACACGTGGCAAGATCATTGTGATTGTTGATCACAATAGTATCAACGATGATCCATTATCGAAAGGAATATTTCCAACTGTCGATAAAAAGAGGAGATCCACGACCAAGGTTAAACACGTATTGACAAAGTTCTAGGAGTATAAGCACATGGTTCTAGTGCATGGTTTTGGAAAAGATACACACCTGGTCACAACCATTGATCACATGAAGTTTGCGGGTAAAGGAATGAGTGCCAAGGTTTAAGCGCTCAAGTGGATAAGTGTCGATCACAACCATTGGTCATGAGGATAGGAAGGGGCTTAAAATCATACAAGAAAAGTGCTTGGATTTAAGCGCAAGTTTCTAATAGTTGGTCACGTAGAGGATAAGCGCCAAGGTTTGAGTGTTGTAAATAAGTAGTGATAGACTGGTGCGAGAAACAAAGCACTCCAGACTTTGTTAATAGAAATTTTTTGGCCCGTATAAAGAATTGAGAGCAATTTGAGCTTAAAGATGCAACATAGTTAATTCAGGAACTCTGCACCTGTGAGAAATAGACTTGGTGGGTCGCTATCACCGATGGAGCAAGAATGCCTAAAGGGGCTATGATACCACAAGAGGGGGAAGGTGAGGGGGTCTAGGAAGGGTTTATTCCTAAAAACATGTACCTTATGTTACCTTGAACCTTCACTCATTTCAAAATCCGAGTTTGCAAAGTTAAAAGAGGTTGAGGAGTGGAAGAAATAAATTCCTCAATCTAAGCCATCATTTCCTAAAAAATAGCGAGTTGTCTTCCCTGCATTCTTGGAAACTAAGAAGAGTTGAATTAGGACTCTCTTTCCATCTTTCACTCATACAACAAGAAGGAAAAATTGAATGGGAAAGGGGAGCTAATTTTTGAAAGAGGGAAAAATAGGAGAAAGAAGAGTTCTTGCCGAGAAAAGAAGCATGCCATAGTATGTGACAAAACAACCATGAGAACTCTTAGAAAAACCAAGAACGAAGATAATTTCTGTTTGAGTCGAGGGACATCAGCCTAGACCTTTCCATGCACACGTTTAATACCACTGGAGGGAGGATACTTCTGAGGGACTGTTGAGCAGAGAAGGAAGACCTCCTTGTGTTGTGTGGGACATGTATTGTAGGTGCTAAGGGTTGCTCTGCGTTCAAAAACTCAACAGTGAAGTATTGGTTTAGTAATATGCTTACTCTGTGAATTAAGAGACTAGCCTAAGTACTCTGCATTAATTCTTCGCCCTGGTGGTATCATATCTTGGCTAGGGCGTGGTGTCCACATCTGACTACCTAAGGTTGGGTGGAAATCGCTTGGTTTCAGCCGGTTGCTTGGTCTACAATACTCAATAGATAAGTTTTCATCTCCATTTTCTGGTAATTCTTTATATTTTAATTACGAAATCTATGTTTTGAGGGACAAATATACACAAGTGAATATATTTTCCATTTTAAGGTTCTGTGGTTCTGTTGGCATTACAATCTTTAAGAATTGGTAATGCAAACCAATACATGGATTCCATTTTTGGTTTTCAATTCAACATTTATAGTTTGTTTGTGTATGCTCTCTTACTCTTACTTCTGTGTATGAACACTCATTAAAGAATACAAGTAAACTACCAGCAGAAGCAGGATCTTCTCACGGATTTGCAGACCTATCAATCAAAAAATGTTGCTCACAGTGAAAAATAGTTAGAGGAAGTAGAGCAACTCTGGCATTGCAGATGAAGGAGATGTATCTACTCGGCCTTGCATAACAGATAATATTTATCTTTCCAGGGGTTTCCCACGCCTGGTAGTAGTCATTCCTGTCATTGGCTCCTGATGCTCTGTTTTGACTTGGGTCCTCTTGCAACTCCATGGGCTCAGAGAAATCTTTTCAATTTCATGGATGTCGTTGTATTTCCCGTCTTGCATACCCAATTCTGAAAACTATTCTCATAAAAAGTCGATGAAATCAAATGTGGAAGGGTGCCTTTTGTTAGCAATAATATACACATATTCATCCAGAAATCAGATTCTGGATGGCTTGGTAATAATATTCTTTGGTGTGTACATGTTTTTAGCTTTGGATACATTAGAACTAGATAGAATAGGGTCCATCGGAGCTATGTTTTATAACAAAGTACAATGGGCACTCTATCAGCGTGGATAGTTGTAATCAACGCTATTTCTACTTGTTGAACTCCCCCATTTGCAGCGTTCCGTGGAAATGTATTTCTCACATACATTATCAGTAACATGGAGAGGATGACCCAATCCACTAAAACAGTCTTATTGTCCAGAAATTTCAACACACCCATGTTTCAATTTCAGTCCAGGATTGCATTTTCAGACCAGAAAGACACTATCTTGCAAATGGGTTCAACAGAAGAATTTGAAAACCACTCTGGACTCAAGAATGTCCTTGCCTAGAATCTATGCAATAGAAGAGGGTGTTGCAGACGTTCCATTATTTGATTATGTGTTGAATTCTAATGAAATGTCAAGTGGGTCCTCAAGTTGTGTAGATGAGGAGTTGGAACGAGAAATTGTCGATGCTGGTGACACTAAACCCATGCATAATGCCAACCATTCTGAGGATACAGTGAAGAAATTTTTGTCACCATTCTATGATATGCCAACCTTCTAACAGGCAAGGTATAAAATGACATGGACGTAGCTAGACAATGTGCTTAAATCTTTATTGATAATTTAAATCATGCCATATTTGTTCTAGTCTCTAAGATTGCCTAGAAATTGAAGTTCCATAATCTCAAAATTGAAAATTCTGCAGAGGGTAAGACAGACTTTAAAGAGTAGTATATGTGGTACAAAGATTACTGTTGGCAAGTACTATGCTTTTGCATTCATTTGGCATGCCCTAGTGTGTTTTGCATATGGATATTGGTTATTGATGTTTTAGGAAGAGGGTACATTTCAATGGAAATGCAACAACTTGATTTGAACAAACTCAAAGTTTGATGCAGAAAACTAGAGTAACTAGAGTGATACTACTAGGGAGGGAATTTGATAGTCAAAATGCTTATAATAGGGCATTTTGACCATCAAATATGGTCATCAATCATGGTAAAAGATAAAAGAAAGTGCAAAAATAGACTATTCTATACTCCAACCCATTAGTAAATATGGTCATCAATCATGGTAAAAGATAAAAGAAAGTGCAAAAATAGACTATTCTATACTCCAACC
>SNQJ01S0190772.1:0-12245 GCA_010110895.2 Picea sitchensis | reverse complement strand
GTTGTTGAGAAGGGAAGGGTTGTGACAATACGGTCGGAGTGGGGGGTTTTGTGGTCCCTTGAAGGAACTTGGTAACCTGGGCTCGTCTTGGACAATCCTTAGTGTAGTGATCATCACCAAAGATAAGACAAGGGTATCAGGGTTTGCACTTATCCCTATCGTCAACAGGTGGTGTTTTGGTTTTCTCTGTTTTTGAACTACTTTTTTCCTCCTTATTCTTACCCTTTCCTCTTTTGGATTTATTTTTGCTGGCGGGGGTAGATTGAACGGAATTGACCTTAGAAGTCTTGCCGGTAGAAGGGGTAAGAGACAAAGCATTTTGAACATTAGAAAAAATGGGTTTGGGGTTGTTTCTAGAGGTCTGGATGGAATGGGGTTGGGCATGGAAAGTGCCAATCACACGGTCAGCTGCGTGAGACGCAACGATAGTGGTTGAAGTAGTAGAAGTAGAAGGACGAGGTGCATCAGGGAGTAAATCATAAAGAGTACCCATTTGTGAGTAAACGAGGTCTAAGTATTGGGAACGATTGATTGTATGTTCTTCTGTGACAACTCCACCCATGGCGATGTCACGAGCGATGTCGTTCACGAATGATTTCGTGAACCATTCTGCCAACAACTGATTGGGAATTTCAAGTTTGATGAGACGTTGTCTCCGTCACCACTCATGTATGTGATCAGAGATATGATTGTCTTTGGTTTGTTTGAAAGAACTCAAAATCTCGGTCCCCATTTTGTAGCGAATCGGTAACTAGTAGTGGGTGAGGAAAGCCATAGCAAGGGTGTTGAAGTTGGTGAAGAATCCTCGTGGTAGTTCTATATACCACTTCACGGCGGAACTTGTGAGGGTTTGCTAAAAAAGGCGTAAACAAATAGAGTCATCCATCAAGGATTTGGATGAACACCAAAGGTGAAAAGTCATTACATGATTGTTCAGGTCCTCTCTCGGTTTACCATCGAATTTAGGGATGTCGGATGGTAGTTTGGCCGGTATAGTGGGCCATTGAGGAGAGTGACGGATCGGATCATTTAAAATCCTCGACAAATCTGGGAGGTCTAGAGTGGCTAAGAAAGGTAACTGTCTATTCACATGAGGGTACTGGTGACTTTGGGGAGGGAGTCCTGTCGGTAAACTAGTGGGACCATAAGCAGTCTGCATGTAATGCGAAGATCCGGGCAGATTCAGTTGTTGGTGTGGAAGCAAGTAATTCATAGGGTTGTACCCTTGAATAGGGGCGTGGGGTGGAACATTTGAGCCCCAAATAGGATTAGACATACCTAGATAGGGTTGGTCTGTACTAGGGGGTATGACGGAACTATGTTGCCCCCCAGTCGATAGAGGATTATGTTGTATAAGATAATTCCAATACTGGGCCAAGGATGGAGGTATGTTTTGTCCATAGGGTGGGGTCAATGGGGGTTTCCCTCCAATCGGGGGTTGCATCCCAGTTGGGATTTGTCTTGCAAAAGGGGGCTGAGTCTGGCTTCCTCGGTGAAATTGTCCACCAACAGGAATCTGGTAATTGGGTGTGAAAGACAGGATATTTCCACTAGGATCAGTGCCTCCGATAGAGGATGGAAGAGGTCCTCTGAAAGGGGGTGGAGAAAATGTCGGAATGAAAATAGGAAGATGGTGCCTAGAAGGAGTGGAACCGCCAGGAGTCCTGAATGATATTGGTGTAGGAGCGGGAATAGAAGCATTCAATGCATGATATCTGGGTGGAAGTGGTGGGGTGTTTCTAGGCGAAAACGGTGTGCCAATGGGGGCTTGGCCAACCATTGTAATCCTGGTGTGAGGATTCGTAGTATCTGGGACCATTGTGTAATGGACCGTTTCTAGAGGGATAGTCAAGATGTGGTCAGCTGGCGGAGCATCTGAACCAGGGAAATAAAAGGCAGTAGTAAAAGGTACTAGGCCTGGATCAGATGTCTTAGGCCGCTCGGGGGAGACAGTGATATCAACGCCTACTCCTGAGCCAAAGAGATCTCGTCTAAAAATGTTAGTAGTCCAAAAAGGATCTTGAACCTCAGGTCCTAAGAAAGGTCCGGTTGGTGATCCAAAAGACTAAACAATAGTCTCCGGAATAATTCACTCACACAATACGTCTCTCGGAGTTGGGATGAAGTTGAAATTCCTCTCGAGAATTGGTGATTCAGAACCATTCTAGAGAGTTAGTTCTTTCCACTTGTGGAGTGGCGACGTCTTGGACTTCACTTTGTTGAGGAGATCCCTCCAGTGAGTTGGTAGGCAAGGGTTGAGAACCTTCTAGATATTCTGGGGGTAGGCCTTGCATCCTACGTGAACGACGTGGAGGGTCAATTGTGATAGAGTTAGAATCTTACGAAGATATTTTATGGCCAACTTGGGTAAACAAACAACATGCGCTAGTAAAATCTAGGAAGCAAAACCAAGCAAACAAGACCTTCCAATTCCAAAGTCACTAGGTGGTGATGAAATCCAATGTCACAACGATGAGACAAGAAGGGGCTGGGCAAGGGTGGAAAAGTTACATTGACAACTTACTTAACGGACTTACACCCTGGTGCAAGCTCCCACACATAATTGTGGGTATACCCTCCAAGGAGCCCGAGTGAGTTTGGCCAACGTCGATTCCAGGTACCGTGAAAACTTTCCCCTTCACAGTCACCTTGTGTAAAACCCTAAGAAGATAGGCTACTAAGGTTACCACCAACAACAATAATGCCTGGGGGAACAGTCGACAGTTTGATCCACATGCAAGGGCAGGGTATCTAGCTCGAAATCAGCTAGAGAGGTTTCCACTCATCATTGTAGGTATACCTTCAAATGACCCCCGTAATACATGCAATCTCTACACCGATATCAACAAAGAAGGTCTTCCCAGGACAAAATGATGCAAATGGAATTTGACACTCCTTATCACAAGATACTATTGTGTCTTTTGTGCTTTGGAGAGTGTGTCTCACTGCCTATTCCAAAGCTCTAGCCTAGCTAATGTTGGTGTAAAAAGAGTCCTAGAAAAAGTTACTAGTTGAATTTTAAAATTTCACAATATTATTAAAGGTTGTTGTTACTCAAAAGGAGGCGGAAATGAAACCAATGTTGTGTGAGACTTTGACCCAAGAATACATAAATAGGAATGAATGATACAAATTTTGCGTTCGATGAATCCTATCTACAGGAGGGAAAGAGGAGTTTTCTGGAACAATACAAACTACGATGTATGATCTTCTTCGAAATGTAATATCAAACAATCTTGAACAATGCAAATTCTCTATTCGTTCTCTTTCAATACTTGAATGCTAATATTTTCGAATAAAAAGTTGCTTAAAAAGAGAAAATGTATTCAATTTTCATTAGAAACCAAACAATAGTGGTGGAACTAAGAAAAAGAAAGCAACCAATGAAAAAGAAATACCCAACAAACACCCAAACTAATCTTTCAATGAAGACAAAAACAACAAAATTACAAGACTCGTCTCTTCAAATGCACATGGGTAACAATTTTCCAAGTAATGAGCAATTGAAAAAGAAAATTAATCTCAACTTTTAAACCAATCACAGGCTCCCAACCCAACAAGCACTCAGATTTCAAAACCGGAGATTATATCCTTGTTGTGAAAAGGTCAAGAGGTAAAAATTGAGACAAATGAACAAGAAGAGCTTTCGATTTCCGAAGACTAATCATTCATGAAATCTGAAGTCAAGAAGCATGCAATCACTGGCCAGAGAAGTTCTTCCTAGACACACAAACAAATCTGGGCATCTGAGGACACAAAAATCTCAATCCAAAAATTTGCAAGTGGGTTCATAGGCTGACAGTGGAGCACAGTGCGAGAATCAAGGATTCTCGCAGGCTAGACACAGCCAGAGTGAGAGAAGTTCACACTAGACTAAGCACCAAGGTGCGAACTCAAATGATTCTTGTAGGCTACAAAAGAGTGCAATGCGAGAAGGTCTGTAAACAAGAAAAAATTGAAAAAAGGACAAAATTTATGAGGGAACTTCTGGACCTAGGGAGTCAATGAGGATCTCCTCAAGACCCGGAGATTGATGGGAATGAAAAATGGTAAATTAAGAGAAAATGGCCAAGGAAAAACTACCAAAAATGGGTTGTATCCCTAGTGGAGTCGCCAATTTTGTTATCGGACAAATCGGTAGGTGCGGACACTAATGGATCTCCCTATATCCACCTGGATCTAGAACAAAATAGGACAGGACATGACTCTTTCCCTAAGTTGTAGTCATTGAATCTACTAATGAGAAGTAATGAGTGACATACCTTTATATCGCTTCCTTAGGTCTTTGTTGTTCCCACTTCGCTCCGGTGCTCTTGTGATGTCAGGTCCAAGACAACACAAACCAACCAAAGTGAAGATAGAAAAGTATATTCAATGTCAACCTAAGCATATGATCAAGGAGTTATGCTATAAAACAAAAGTGGTTTTATGGGAAAGGGACATGCCGTTGTATTATATTAAATGAAAGAATAAGATACAACCTGATCACCTTGATGTCGCAAGCTTCCTTTCAGTGACCCTTGGTTCCAACACACTTGCTCTGCACTTGCATGAAGAAGATCCAATACCTTTTGATAGACCAAATAGAGTCTTCAAGCTTCTGTCCAAGTAGGGTTCTTCACACAATTCTTTCACCAATTCTTCATTCAATCTTGCTTAACCTTTTCCATGATAAACCTTTCAATATATAGGTGAAGGAGAGATGGTTAAATGGATGTGGATGATCCCACCAAATCTGAGAAGTCATTAGAATGACAACCATGCGAATGCCAACTCATTTTCTAGAGGATTCCCTTCTATAACCTTCGGGACTTCTTCTCCTTTCCAAGATTAAAAACAAGTTTGCACCCTATATATGGAGCAACCTGCGAACAATTCGCACCCTAAGTGTGGGTGACATGTGAGAATGAGGCATTCTCGCACCCTACACCATAGGCAGCCTGTGAACTCATCTTAAAAATATGTTTTTGGAAGCAGACAGGAGCCACTTTTCTCATCAAAAATTCCTTGTTGGGAGCCTGAATACATCACTGTTGAGACATCACCAGAGTGACCAAAATAATGTGTAACAAGAATGCTCATTTATATTGATGTCACTATCATTTATAGAATTTATTCTCAACATCTTGTGTACAAGACTAGAGGGTTGTACATCTTATCAAAAATCTTTCTTAGAAGGGACATGTCCCAGGTGTGGTGGAATGACATTACTGAGCAAGTGCATCCATGTAAGCGATGAGTATGAATTGGGGAGGAATGAGGTTTCCTTGCAAAGATTTAAATATGTCACATATGATATTGATGAAGGACAGGAAAGAAAAAATATACAATTGGTGAATTCCCAAGTACGAGCACATGACTTCATGAAGGACTTTGTCGAAAAGACATGACATTATTTCTAGCATGTCCATGTGGCTTGATGGAAAGACGAGCATTTTAGAATATGCAAAGATACATTTCTCATTGGTACTATGTTATCAGTGGTTGATTTTGTAAAGAACTACACCCTTCAAACGCAAAATGAGATTCAAAGCCAATATTATCACTCAAATCATGTCGACATAATGGTCCATATCACATACATGCATGGACCATATAGTAATGAATAAAATAGAGTTATATTGAAGGAGTGTCACTTCTACATAAGCGATGATCAGTGCCATGACTTAACCTACGTACAACATTTCTTTCATGTGTTTTACAATCACCTTAAGGAGAAGAGCATACAAATGGATCAACATTGGACTTGGTCAGATAGTTGCATAGGCAAGTTAAAAAATGCTCGTGTATTTCAATGGCTGTGTATGTTGCACAAAAAAATCAAGGTACCACACATTTGGAACTATTTTGAGTCTAGGCACAGGAAAGGGGAGCATGATGGAGTAGGTGCATGCATAAAAATATTGTTACGTAGGAAAGAAAGGAAGTTCACAACTACTTCCCTCATTCAATATGTGAAATCCATTGTTGAATGGTGTTCTTCAGTAATGGGAGAGGGAACAGGAACCCGTGAAGACCAATCACACACGAAAGGACATCTACATAGATATTTTTGGGAGGTGGTCAATGTAGATTGATCACAATGGTATGAATGAAAAACAATCCAGGGCACTCATGGATTCTATTAAGTTAGAACATAAGACAATGCAATAGTTGAAATATGGATGATAAAACTCTCTTGCTTCTATGATCCATGTAGTAGTAATGAATGGGATGATCGTGAATCTACATAATGGGTTGATAGATGGGATCGTGTATCACTCCCCATTGGTCAATGTATAACTATGGAATTATCCCATTTGGAGGAGGACCAATCAAGTATTTTAGTTGATTATGATCATGTCTCAGATCTCGTACTGCAAGGTTCATTGAAACCTTATATTAAATTTTGAATAACTAGCATCAATGTTTTATGCTTTGGTCATTTAGTGGACTGACATGTTTTCACTCCATTTTTTGCAAGGCACGTATATGCAGTGGTTTCCTCGAGAGATAATTAATGGGGCACTAATTATTGGCTGGCACGTTGCTTAGAGGGAAAGAAGACCCTCATGCAATTAGTAACAAACTCTGAAGGAATTGAATTTTCGATTAGGTCGATGGTTATTAAAGGAGAATATATGACACATGATGAAAGAACATGGAAGAAATGTGGTTATTTATTTCAAGATTATAAACCATGTCAAGTCGTATACCATTTTACGAACTTGGTTGTTGGTACAAACCTCCAACTACAAACAATGCCAAGTAAGAACTCATCAAAGGTACACTACTTCTTACCTTACCCTAAGCATGATAAGTTAATGGAGACCGTTAGTATTAGAAGTGATCTCGATGGTGTACTTTAATGACCATAGGTATGTAAAAGGAATAATTGAACAAATATTTCAGATTTATGAATTATTGAAATTTTGGCTTCATTTTATGGTTGTTATGGTATTATTGTCTTGCTTCATTGAAATTCCATGCCTTTCCTTGCCTTCACTTGCTATGCCTTTCCTTTCCTTCATGTGCCATGCCATGACATGTCATTCCTTTCATTTATATGTCATGCCTTGTATTTACTTGCCTTGCCTTTCCATGCCTTGCCTTACCTTGCCATGTCTTTCCTTCCCTTGGCATCCCTTCCATTGCCATGCCATCCCTTGCCTTGCCTTTCCATGCCATGCCTTGCCTTGCCTTTCCATGTCATGCCTTGCCTTGTCTTCACTTGCCATGCCATGACATGCATTACCTTGTCATTCCATGCCATGCCATGCCTTTCCTTTCCATGCGATACCTTTCCTTGACATGCCATGCCTTTACTTTCCTTCACTTGCCATGTCATGCAATGTTATGCCTTACCTTGCCTTACCTTGTCATGAATTACCTTGCCATGCCTTACCCTTCCCTTCTTTGCCTTGCCTTGCCTTGCATTAACTCGCCTTACCTTGACATGCCTTGCCTTCACTTCCCTTACCTTTCCTTAGCTTTCCTTCACTTTCCTTGCCTTGCCATGCCATGCCTTTCCTTGCCATCACTTGACATGCCAAGCCATGCCATGCCTTGCCTTACATTTCCATGCCTTTCCTTCACTTGCCTTACCTTGCCATGCGTTACCCTGCCTTTCCTTGCCTTACTTTCACTTGCCTTACCTTTTCATTCCATGCCTTGACTTGCCTTACCTTTCCTTCACTTTCCATGCCATGACATGACTTTCCTTGCCTTGCCATACCTTTCCTTGCCTTGTCATGCCTTACCTTGCCATGTCATGCCTTTCCATGCCATTCCATGCCTTGCCTTACCATGCCTTTCATTGCCTTCACTTTCCATACTATGTCATGCCATGCCACACTATTCCATGCCATGCCATGCTATGCCTTTCCATGTCATGCCTTTCCTTGCCATGCCATACCTTGCCTTTACTTCACTTTCCATGTCATGACTTGCCTTTACTTTCCTTTCCTTGTCTTAGCTTTCCATGCCTTACCTTCATTTGCTTTACCTTTCTATATCTTACCTTACCTTGCCTTGCCTTTCCTTTCCTTCACTTTCCCTACCTTGCCATGCCTTGCCTTCACTTTCCTTACCTTGCCTTCACTTGCCTTTCCTTTCCATGCCATGCCTTGCATTTCCTTCACTTTCCATGACATGCCATGCTAAGCCTTACCTTGCCTTTCCTTTCCTTGCCATGCCATGCCTTGCATTTACTTCACTTTCCATGCCATGCCTTACCTTGCCTTTCCTTTCCTTGTCATGCCTTTCCTTCACTTGTCTTACCTTGCCTTCACTTTCCTTACCTTTCCATGCCTTTCCTTCGTTTGCCTTACCTTTCCTTCAATTTTCATACCATTCCATGCCATGCCTTCTATTTCTTTGCCATGTCATGCCATGCCTTGCCTTTCCTTTCCATGCCCCATCTTTCCTTCTCATGTCTTTCCTTGTCATGCCATGCCTTTTCATGCTTTGCCTTGCCATGCCTTGCCTTCACTTTCCATGTCATTCCATGCCATGCCTTGCCTTTCCATGCCATGCCTTTGTTTCCTTGTAATGCCATGCCTTGCCTTTACTTGTCATTCCTTGCCATGCCATGCCTTTCCTTACCTTTCCATGCCATGCCTTGCCTTTCCTTCACTTATCATGCCATGCCATGCCATGCATTTCCTTTCCATTCCATGTCATGCCTTGCCTTGCCTTACCTTACCTTTCCAGGCCTTGCCTTCACTTGCCTTTCCTTGCCTTTCCTTTCCTTGCCATGCCTTTTCTTTCCATTCCTTGCCTTGCCATGCCATGCCTTTCCTTACCATGCCATGTCATGGCTTGCCTTTCCTTTCCTTTCCAAGCCATGCCATGCCTTTTTGTGGCATGTCATGCCTTGCCTTGTCATGCCTTTCCTTGCCTTCACTTTCTATTCCATTCCATGTCTTTCCATACCATGCCATGCCATTCATTTCTATGACATGTCGTGCCTTTCTTTTCCATGTCATGCCTTGCACCATACCATGCCATTAATTTCTATGACATGCCATGCCTTTCCTTTCCATGTCATGCCTTGCCTTGCCTTACCATGTCATGCCTTTCCTTGCCTTGGCTTTCCATTCCATTCCATGCCTTTCCTTGCCATGCCTTTTCTTTCCATTCCATGCCATGCCTTGCCTTACCATGCCTTTCCTTTCCTTCACATTCCATACCATGCCTATCCTAACAAGGTGTTAAATTGAAAAACATATGTAATAAGTTCTGAGCAAAACCCTAGTGTCAGAGATCCTCCAACAAACTATTGTCCTGGCAATAGAATGACATCAAATGGGCCCAATAGCTGAAACCCAGTGCCCTGGATCTAATACAACCAACAGTTTGTCCATCTGAGTCCTAGTTTGAGTTTTATCGTGAGTTGCAACTCTCCTCCTAAATCCATTCATGGACATTTTGATCATTTGGTTCAAGGGCATAAAATCCAAAATGAACAACATAACAAAGTTTTGTAAGCTCCCGCAAGTTTGTTTTTCCAAGGCCCACGTGACTACACTACCCACAATTTCCCAGCACAGTGTTCTTGAAAATCGACCTCTCATTCAGAAATTGCACTATGCCTCATTGAGAAAAACCCTAGTGCCAGAGATCCTCCAACAAACATTTTTTTGGTCAACGAAATGACAACAGATGGGCCCCACTAGTTGAAACCCGACGTGTAACAGACCCGACCCCTAAGTACCTTTTTAAGGGATCGGGTAATAAATTTTTCCTTCTTCTAATGAACTTAAATATTCTCTATCACATCTCCATCCTCTTTTTCTCGTCAATAGCATTCCAACGATGGTAAATTCACTCATAATTGATCTCTGGAATGAAATATATGACCTTCTAAAGTTCTTGGGTTTACATAGGAAACATCTCTCTTACTGCCATGTGGCATCCACATGATGTGTCATTGACCATGCTCATTGACATGGTGACACCTTGGTCCTGATGTGGAACTAGCCTATCCTACCATGGTGGAACTTCAGTCCACGTAGGCCTACAACCATCGTCACTTGTACCTTCTTCCAACACATTCTCGTGGGTGGAGGACTCATGGACTCATAATTCTATAGCTTCCTTTCATCATTCTATCCGAGAAGTCTCATTACTTAGCCATTTTTCATCTTTGTGGACTCGCGGACTCATGGATGCATAATTCTATAAGCATCCTTCATAGGTTCGTCAAAGAAGTCTCAACACTTAGCCATTTTTCATCCCCGCAGACTCGCGGGCTCATGGATGCATAAATCTATAAGTATCCTTTCATAGGTCCATCCAATAAATCTCGACACTTAGCCATTTTTCATCTTCCCGGACTCGCAGAATCGTGGATGCATAAATCTCTAAGTATCCTTTCACAAGTATGTTCGAGAAGTCTCGACATGTTAAGGTCCTAACCTGCACATAAGTATATCAATGTATTCTGGTGTAATAAAGGTCAATATTAATAAGGCCTTTCAATAAAATAGAATAAGGCGAATGTAAGAAGACCTAATAGAAGCTTCCGCTTCTAGAAGGATCTTCCTCTAGATGCTTCTCTTAATAGACATATTTAGTATAAATAAGGGTCAAGGGTATGACAACCCTATCTTGGAGATTATTGTAACAGAGCATTGCTCGACTGGAGGTTTCCCCCTCGAAGAGGCCTGTGAACATTGCTTTCTGAATCAAAGTGCTATTTTAGTTGTTGTTCTCATATTATTTTTGTGTTATTGTGGAGATTATGCTGGTTATATTACTGTTATTCTGCCATTTCTAGCATTTTATTTATGTTCTGCGTATTTATTATATCTGGTATCTTGCAGAAACTATGGCCCAACCACTGCTCTGTCTGCTCGGTTGTCCCATCTTACTAGTGTGTTGCACCTTGTTATCGCACAGTTTGTAGAAGGGATAAAAGTTTGAGGTTTGAAGGCCAAACTGGCATAAAAAGAACCAATCCCACCTAATGTCACCACAATGGGATGGTTCTTTCTTTTTAGAGAGGTGAGGCCCAGGGGAGATGTCACACACCCACTACCAAAATCAAATTTTTGTTGATTTCTGCAGAATCAGAGCCCCAGAAATATCTACGGAGGCCTAGCGTAAGCTAGCTCTTTCTCTCTCTCTGCTCCCATGTGATTGCGGGTCATGATCACAGGTCAAATAATCATGGTGCTTCTTTGTATTTCGCACCTCGGCGCTACAGGGATGTCGAATCGTTCGACTCTGCAAAGGCCGAACCCCGGCAGGGTCAGTGACTGACCAATAGGGACGAATCCCTACAGGGTTAGCAAATGACCATTAAGAATGGCCCTGTCGCGCAATTGAGTGGAGTACAAGTGGCGAGAGGGAAAACATGACACAGTGGGCATCGTGACAGGAGATGGGTCCCACTTCACACGCCACACCATTTTGGACCCCCCCCATTAAAGGCAGAATGGCAAGGGGGGTCCAGAATTCGCATGAACATCGTTGATCAAGGCGAATAAATCCTGACAGTTCCAGAGTTGCGCATTCAATTCCGAACACCCCCCCCTCACCGCTAAAGGTAGAACAACAAAGGGGCTCTGGAATGAAGCCTCAGCCGTAGATCTGGGCGGGTGGACTTTGGCCGTCCAGATCTTCTCGCCACTTACCCTAAGGCACATTCGCACCTCGGCTTAAAGTTGACATCTCTTCCTCACATCTGATGGTCGTTATAGACCCTGAGATCCTCCGAAAGAATCTCGTTCGTTCATCAGAACTTAACCACATGCTAACATCTCGATATTTATAAGTCTGGATTTTGGGGTTTGAGAGCACGAGGGAACATGCCCTTTGGTATCCCGAGTGCCGAAACGCCGAAGTGCCAAACAAGCCTAAATCGGTTATTAGCCCCTTGGGTTATGCTTTTGTCAATATAACATCTTCCCACATGACCACACTCTCTCTCTCGTCAGGATTTATTAAGGCGAGAGCCCGACCTCTTGTCAACAGAACTCTCGAATCCTCGATTCCTGATTTCCCAAAATGGGAGATCTCACGACACGTGGCCTCCTTTAATCGGATGACCCAAATCTATTTCAGGGTTTCTACCATGGAATGCCCTGATCTTTCGTCACCAGAACTCCCGAGTTCCCAATTCCCGATTTCCTGAAATGGGAGATCTCACGACACGTGGCCTCCTTTAATCGGACGATCCAGATCTATTTCGGGGTTTTCGCCCTTATTCACTGAGGGTTTAACCCTCGGGTATCTCCTAACATATCCAATGACTGTCGGGT
>SNQJ01S0190771.1:0-18203 GCA_010110895.2 Picea sitchensis | reverse complement strand
AGGTAGTGTTATGTGTTTTAAGTTATATTGCATGTGCTAACATTGAGATAAGAAAACACTTGCAAGGGCACCTTAAAAGAGCACTTAACCTATAAAACATTGAGCAGAAAGTAACATGACTGTTTGCTGTCCCAAAACAACAAAAGAAGGCAGCCAAACAGTTGAAACTTAGAGCCATACTAAGGTCAAGGACAGACCTTAGATGGCAGCCTCATAGGACCTCAGATAATTTCTACATAGATATCCATGGATGTGATAGGTCGGCTCGTGATGAGACCTCCTATCCTACCTTTCAAGCATTTGTTTATTAAATTGTGGGTCCCCTTTATTAAAAAATAAGCGTTTTATTGCTTTCTTGGGTGATCCCTGGGTGAAGCATCTGGAAGGTTTATATATGGCTTTTATCTTTTACCCAACACCAACCCCTCTGGGCCTTTAGCCCCTTCTTCCCATAGAATGAGAGACAACCCCCTCTTGGGTCAATACACCCTAAAATCCCAAGAGATAAGGAAATGGAGGGGAATAATGATGGAAAATGGTAAGTATGGTCGGGAAAGGTACGATGGCTCATTAAGGGGTTTCCCGGTAGCAAACCCATTCCCAAAGAAGACCACTTACTAGGGCACAATGTCAACCACCAAGGTGAAGCAGGGAAAAAGGCATAATGTCCAAGCACATATCATGAAATCTAGAGCAATCTAAGATACAACATAATCAAATGGCTTAGGTATTGAAATGAGGCTTACCATAATACTGACTTGTACCTCATGGAGCAAGGCCCACTGCCCTCCGGAAGCCAATTGGTGTGGTGGATGCCATCTGTGGTGGTGAGTGGGTTTTCCATCTGTGCAAAGGGTATTGTTGGTCATGTAGTCTCTCGACACTCCATATCTGCAACCTGAGGGCCTCGAGACATCATCTACTTAGTTATCCACAAAATGGGGATAACATCTGGCTCCTACTTGGGGACATGTGCTTGCCGTAGAGTGCATGAGAACCGCAACATTTCCTGGTAGACCTGTGCCTGCAAGTAAACATCAAACTGCCAAGTGCAAGATGGCCTACTCATCCTTGTTCTTATATAATCATAATCCAAACCAACTAAGCTAGAAAAAGAAAATTTTGATATTTTTTCAAAAAATTCTAAACTAAGCATGAAATAAATATGCAAGTAGAGTAAAATGAAAATGAAATGCATCTAAACTACTATGAGCAATCAAGATGCAAATGCGGGGAATCAAAACGACTTACCTACTTACTTGGGGCATGGGCTCTGAAGAAGTCATGTGCCACACTGGAAATAATGTTTGAGGAGAGATCCATTCACCGATAGTGGCATCCTCCTCCCGTCTATCATGGATAAGTAGAAAGAGTATGGTCCAAACACTTCTTCTATTTTGTAGGGGCCTAGCCAAAGACTGTCGAACTTTTGATGCATTCCTGGTTTTTCTGTTCTTTTGTCCCGTAGTAGAACTTGATCCCTTTCCTTGAAGTCTCTTTGTCTTGCCTTTCGATCAAAAGTTCCTTTTATTTTTTCTTCATTTCTTTCCATTTGATCGAAGGCCATTCTTCGAGTCTCATCCAATTCTTCAAGCAGATCGATTCGCCCCTGCAATGCTTCCTTATCTGTACTGAATTGTTGGGCTATTTTTAGTGTTGGAATTTGGAGATTTATAGGCAACCGAGCTTCAAATCCGTACACCAACTCAAAAGGAGTCCTCCTGGTGTAAGTCTTGGTGGTTGTGCGGTCAACCCACAAGGCATACTTGATCTTCCTAGCTGTCCCAACTCTTCTTGTTCTCCCCAACGGTCTTTTTCACAATGTTCATGATGTTTTGTTGTTGGATTCTACCAATCCATTCCCTTGAGGATAATAATTTGAAGAGTGTGATAAAACAATCCCATACTTAAAACAAAACTCATTGGCTACTAAGCTAAAAGGCTTTGGCGTTGTCGTTAGTTATCTTAGCGAGAGACGCAAATCTAGTAATAATATTTTCCTCAAAGAGATTTCATTCACGACTTCTTAGTTGCTTTGACACCAAATCTAGTAATAATATTTTCCTCAAGGAATTTCATTACGACTTCTTCCGTTGCTTTCTTGGTTGGGATAGCTTCCACCCATCTGGTGAAGTAATCAATGGCGGTCAAAATCCATTGGTATCCGTTACTAGAATTGTCTTTGAATTCACAGATGAAATCCAGTCCCCATTGCTGAAAGGGTGCTTCTACAATGACGGGTTTAAGGGGAAGGGCATGGAGGCGTTGCTTGTCAGTAAAAAATTAACATGGCTGACAAGCTCTAACATATCAATGTGTGTCGGAGAAGATAACCCTGCTCTTAAAATCTTATGGGCCGTGGTGCGTGGTGCAAAATGGCCTCCACAATGTCCTGCATGGAGTTTTGTGATTAACTTATCAACTTCTTATTTATCAACACATCTAAGGATGACCCCCTCTGGGTTTCTCCACCCGAGACCATTTTCTATTAGGCAATACTTCATGGCTTTGAGTCTCAGGGCTCTTCTTTTATGTTCCACCTAATGATCAGGGCATGTGAGGTTTTTTAAGTAATAAATGATGTCTTAATACCACTCATTGTTTTCAATCTCACTCACAACGATGTTGACTTGCTCCTTTTGTCCTACCTCAATGGTCTCTTGATTGCTTTCTTTCATCATTTTTTCCAGCCCTTGTCCTTTAATTATCTTAGTTGGCTTGATTTCCAAATCATATTCCTGTATTTGTGATACCCATTTTCCCTTGATCCAAGACAATCTTGTTGTGATAAAACATCCTTTATGGTGGGGTAGGGGACAAAGGCCTTGATCTTGTTGTATTCCACGTAGGTTCGAAAGTGTTTGAGAGACTTGACTAAAGCGTAAGCTTGTTTTTCCGTAATAGTGTAATTCAGTTCTGAGTCCCTAAGATTCTTGCTTATGAAGGCTATTGGTCGTTCGTCCCCTTGATCATTTTTTTGTAACAACACACCTACAATGGTATCTTTTGAGGCAAAGGAGAAAATGATGAAGTCCCTGGAAAAGTTCGGGCTAACTAAGACAGGTGCAACAGTTATTGCCTCCTTAATACGTTATGTTATCTCCTCAAATAACACAGTCAAATTTCTAATTTTTATTTTCTTGCAAAGCTCTTTCAATTTCCAAGTTCTACAAAGCAGGTTACAAAGCAGGGTACATAATTTATCTCTTTCAAGTATTGCAAAGTAATTGAACCTTGTTTGTAGTCTAATTAGGGAAATCCTACAAGAAATCTTCACTTTAGGGGAAACGTAAGAGGATTTGTGAGGTTATCTGGCGGGAACTTTGAGATCTAGGTTCTCCCTGTCGGATTCCCCCACATTTTCTTGAGCTTGTGTGTCAAATCAAAGGGTTTATCCTGTTGGATCTACGGCATTGCTCAACCTCCATTTTAGGGACCTTTTCTAAGGACCAAATCTAGTTTAGACGAACATTTACTTTTCATGCAAAAAAAATTCTCTCACTAACTGAACTTTAATTTATCTTAATAAAACACTCGATCAACAATTTCCCACAACTCCCTTTAAGGCACTGGTTTAATTGGTATATTTTATGTGAGCAATCTTTTATATTCATGCATATTGTCTAACTAAAGTGGTTAAATCTTGCAGATATTGTATCTTTTGATATATGCATGCTTATGGACAAGTACTTTATGATTATGATGATGATGGATGTTAAATGTTGAATGGTTTGATTTATTTCAAGCAATAAACTCCTAGAAGTAACTCTTTTTGCTTTCCCAGTTTAAAAGAGCCTTAGATTATTTTCATAGGGACTACCCCCCTTGGCTTCGCTAGGAGTTGGCCTAGACGAAGGAGTTGAGGACCAGGTGACAGCACCTTGACTCAAAACTTGCCCCCAAGGACAGAACAAGTGGATTGAAGGTTTCTTCCACGTTACCCTAGGTGTGTATAAGGACGGCAACAGGTCCTATGCCCAGAACTTGATCAGAATTTTTTGGGGTCGATGAATCAATGTTAAACTCAACCTTCTACTTTTGGTACCCATTACAAGCTGAAATCTTGATACAATCTCTGTAAAAATCCCCTGCTCTCAAAACATCGACTATTATTTTTGTTCACAACAATTTTTTTCATGTTAAACTAAAACAACTTTTATCTTGTCTTTGGGGGAGCAATCAAAATATTATGCCTGATTTCACCTTTTACAAATTTAAACTTTTCCTTCCTACCGCTGGAATGGCCAGTTCCAACCTAAATGCCTAAACACATTGGGCTGAAAAGTCCCAACACAACCACATAAATTCATCAACCAAATTTCAAATTCGTTGTGTTACCAAAACATTCATGTTTTAGGACCCTCAAACATAAATTGAACTTCCACACTTCTCAAACAGGATTTGTTTTTAATGTTCTGAAAACACTATGCAAGCCTCAACATTCCCAGTTATTTAACGACGTCTTCACCAAAATATTTACTCCAAATCCATTGCCCATGTTTCTGGTTTTTATAAATATGACTGAATTCAAGAACCTGTGCTTTATAAATCCATACTTGCACTTTCAAATAGCTATCATTGTGCAATTTAACATCTTTGTTTCTTAATTTTCAATGAAATTTAAAAGTAACTTTGGCCAAAGTGGAGAAAGATAGAAGAACCAAATATACTACCTTAATTAAAATTTGAAGTTCAAGAATAATAAATCATAAAGATAATCGCATGAAACAAAGAACCAAAGTATGCAATATGCACCTGATTGACGAATATATCCCAAAACAACGGTGCCACAGCAGCGGTTTGCCAATTGTGTAGATGTAAGATATCTGGCTGCTTTCCAGACTTCAAAAGATAATCTAATGACGCACGGCAAAAATATGTAAACCTGAATTATCAATGTGTATCCAAGCTCAGAGCAGGATTCTCAAAAACTAACCCAGACACTTCCAATACAACTTAAATTTATTGGTTTTAATAATGCCAGAGTTCTACAACCAAATGGCAGACACTTAATCTTCTCTCTCAAATCAACAATACCATGGATATAAGCCAGTAGCTCCTTGATTTCTAATCTTATTTACCTATATACATGAATTTATCCCTGCTTTCGAAATGGAAAAAACAATTCAAGGTTAGGACCATTGCTAAATTCAAGCACTTCACTTACAGTAAAGAGTATCAGCATAAAGTAGTCCTTTATAGGTGAGATTATTAGTATCAAAGATTAAACTCGAGTTATTTTTAAGATTACTAGTATAAAAGATTAAACTCAAGTAATTTTTAAGTTTGTATCCCATTTATCCAAACCAGTTAATAAATTTTGGTTCCACCTTCTACCAAAAGTTAAAAAGGAGTGCCAACAGGGCATTGGTTCACAGGTGAGGTTGACTGACTTGTGAGCTGTCCACCAGGGTTCCATTGCTGTGATCTACCCTACCCGAATGGCATGTTAAAATGGGATGAGGACAGGTACAAGTCCCCTGTGAATTTGGCGGAATATATACCCCTGAACCGGCATCTAAGCCAAAGGAAGTCCATGTTATCCAGTGCTGCAGGCAGCCCCTTGAAGCATGTTCCTCGAAGCACTTCAAACAAAAAATAAAAATTAAATTAAATTTAAAAGGAGTTGGTTAAAGATATCATGTACCAAAGAGAAATTATAAGGCTTGGAACTAGTAAATGGAAGTAGCCATACACCTTACATGTGTAACATCTCAATTGATCAAAATATTTCTGAATATGTTCAGTGAAAATATTCATGGGAAATATTCTATGTGTTGCTCCCTTAGGGATAACTACTTCTAGAGGCACCCTCTCAAGGGGTGTGATGTTGCTGCTTGCATGAGCCCTCACGCTCATGCTCTCCAAACTCAGACTTACTCTTTCAGTTTTCTCCTTCAAATACATAATGATCTTGCCTCACATCACTCTTCAGCCATGGTATATCAGCTCTTTCTATTACATCTCAGATGAAACATGCACTAGCAGATGGTACAGTATGCTTTCACTGCACATGGTCAAACGTCATGGTACTTGGGTTCAGATTGTTTATTTCACTTGTTGTGTCATGTTCTCATGTATGGGTTTGATACTTAGACATGGTGTTATAACTTCTAAGCTAGTTGTGAATGTGGTAAACATTAAAGTGAGATCTAATAACACTTCATAACATTCATAATTTTACTATTTGCCCTGTCGTACCATGGGGGACATAATTATCCTTTAAAAGTGTTGTCAGATCTCGAGTCAGATTGTACTACTAAAGATTTGGCTAAGGTAGCGTGTTTCACATCCTAACCCTTAACCCTTTCCATTTTCTCCCTTTTCACTTACACTCCGTTCATAAAAAGTTCTTCCCGCTCATGGTTGACTTGTCAGTTGTCATTTAGAAACGTCTAGCTGAGAAAGCCTAAGTCAAATAATAAGCCAAAAAGGCTAGAGGTGAAGAGCAAATAAAAATTTAAAGCCAAAAAATGATCAAGCTTGTGTAATGTTCCCAAACAGATTTGCTTGGAACATGCTAAGTTTTGTGTGTTTTCTGGTTGTGGTATTATATCAAACAGTTTGCATGCAATGTGTTTCCGGGTTGTTTATGGTCTGTTTTTTATGTGTTATTGCAGCCAATAGTTGCATATCACAAATAAATAAGAAGATAAACTTCAGCAAAAACCCATGAAGGACAATACAATAAAATAGCCACAAATCAGATCTGACCTTTATTTATTAAATAAGTCGCTCCATACATGAAATATTTAGATCTGGAAATACATATATCAGATTGGTTCTATGGCTTTGGGTAGCTCCAAAAACAAGATAGAACAATGAGATGCAGCTCCTAAAATTCTCCAAACACCTTCTTAAGTCTGGATCTCCAAAATGGCTCTGTTCCTTGACACTATATGATCACCCTGGCTGGAAAGTGCGCCCCACTGGCTATAGAAACCCAAGCAAATTCGGCCTCTTCAGAAATGGCCTCAAACCCTCTGTAAAATGATGCCCAACTGTAGATCTGAGGATGGAAAACACATGAGAAGTGACCCCTTTGCTGTAGCAAGAGATTCAACCCTCCAACTGACTGCGTCACTAAGTGCCAATGTGCCCTCCTTGAGGAATTTCACCCAGCTCTGAGAAATGATAAATTTGGAGGATAAGAAACCCCCACAAGTGCCAAAAGAGGCGCTATGATGATGGCAAAGAGCCTCCAATCAAGATCTGGCCCAAAACCAAGCTCCGCAAACCAAATCGAACTCTCCTTTGCTAACTGGTGCACCCTCTTTGCAGAAACCCTCTATGTTGCGCCATCTTTCAGTAACTGATAACTTGAATGGATCTAAACTGAGATAGAAACTGAAGTAGAATGGTGAGGGAGGAAACTTTCATCTCCTTGGCCAAGCTTAGATCAAGAAAGGTGGAATCTTTCACCACCGAGCTAATCTCTAGGGTTTGTTCAGTCAAAACCCCCAAGTATCATGGGCTCTCTAGCAAGAAGCTAGACATCAAAATGATAATCAACCTAATGAGAGAATAGAGGCCCCTCTCTCTTTTTTATCCCCCCTATTCACTTTTTCTCTCCAAGTGACTTTTACTTTGTTTTTATTATTCCTTAATTAAATCACTTTATTAATTAATTAGCCTTTTTTCCTCTAAAAAGTGATTTATTCGTCCCTATGGCTTCTCCGACCACTGAAAGTCACTCCTCATCATCTAATCTTGTAGTGATCTTCCTCCCGATTCCGATGAGCTATTACACTAAGAGGTTTCTCCAAGTATTATGCCCAAAAGGACCTTCTTAGTGAAATTAATTAAAATATGACCCAGAATAACTCAAAATTACGGAAATCGCCGAAATGCAACGAAACCAAAGCCAAGTTGTGTAGAATGGATCCTGATGATGAAATATGATGAACGATGCAAGTCGGGCCCAATAAAACCCCTCAATAACTCTAGAACTCGTTGTCACCCCATCTAGCTACTCTGGTAGGAATAACACTTTGTAACATAATAATGTCCAAAAATGGAGACATTACAGCGTGAGCTATGCCACCTCGCTATGAGGCCAATGCCCCTAGTCCCATGTTTGTCTATGAATATCTAAAGAAAAAGGAACTTGAATAAATGAAAGAAAAAAAAAGGCAAAGAAAAGGGTAGTAAGAAACAGTACCGAGGAAATAGTAGATCAAAGCTAAAGCTCCCTCTTAAAGGATTCTATATTAAATACTAGCTCATTAAAGCTAGTCGAACAAGTTTGAAGACCGATACTTCATCTTACATAACTTTGAAGGTCAATTCATGAAGTCTTCCCCTTTCCCTTCCATAAGTTATCCATCATACTACCTACCCCTAACGTAGAGACTTGGGAAATACCTTTTGTCTTAGGATTTGTCACATGTATGAAGGATAAGGTTGTCCTCCCATGTAAAATTTAGGCAAATTATAAAATTAACTTGTGTTATGTTGTTGCTAGACAAAATCATTATACGTGCACCATCTAATGACTTGTAAAGGGGTTAGAACCACCAATATAATTGGAGAAGAAAAGCTCATCACAGATTGTAAGAGGAAGCTCGCTGCTGAATTTGAGATGAAAGACCTAGGCCCGATGCACTATTTCCTAGGTCTCGAAGTTTGGCAGAGCCTAGAGAAGACCATCCTTAACCAAGAGAAGTATGCAGTTGAAATACTGAAGAGGTTTGATATGTTGGAATGTAAAGCCATGGACACACCCATGGAAACAAAGTTGAAGCTCTTGGTTGATACTTCGTCAAAATTGGTTGATGCTACGCTGTATAAACAGATTATTGGTTCGTTGATGTATCTGACAAATACCAGGCCAAATATATGTTTTGTTGTGAACACCTTGAGTCAGTATCTGGTAGAGCCCAGACGTGTGCACCTTGTAGCTGCAAAGCATGTGATGAGATACCCTAAGGGTACGTTGGATTATGGTCTCTGTTATACTGGAGATCATGACTGTTATCGCACAATCTGTACTTGCCCAAAGCCCAAGGCAATTGGATGCAAGATTGGCGTAACAAGGGGTGGCCTATCATTGTCACCTTAATAGGAAACCCCTTTCTGTTTAGAGGTATATCAAAGTTACCCCAGGGGAGACGTCCCCAGTCACCTAAAGGGCTGATAAGACTAAGTCAAAGGTGCAAGAAAATCCTCCTCTCATTGGTCACTCAATTCAAAGGGTTCTTATGGTCTGTAAGAGATGAAGCAAAGTGAATATATGGTGTACCTGCCCGGAACAAGACAACAAAAGAAAAATATAGCAGCTTTCAAGTACCAGATGATGTTAGTGCTTCATAAGACCATGAACCTTTAAAAAATAAGCTAGCTGATATGAATTTGCAGCAATGTAACAGTTTACAACAGCAATAAGTATTTTATAACAGCCACAAGAATTATGCCTTGAAAATGCTTGAAAAAGACAAGAAGGAATAGCTTTAACCTAGCAAAATGATAATAAGTTGTCACAAACAAATTTGGCAATGTCTAGCTAGCATAATATGTCATTTTTGCAGAGAATTTGCTGCAGTTAGATGGCTGTAGCAATCTTTTGTAACAGAAGCAAATTCTAATGCTTAATAATCGCAAGAAAACACCATGCAAGCTTAGCTTTTATCTAGTAGATCAATTGGCAATTGTCACAAGCAATTTTTGAATGAGCTAAGTGCAAGTTATGTAGGTGAATGCAGCAAATTAACATAAATTTGTATGGCTGTAGCAAAGATTTGCAATAGAAGCAAGTTAGATGATGAATTAGTCTAGTTTAGGGTTAGTAAAGGTTAGTAAAAGCTTCAAGGAGAAAGGTTTGAGTGTTTGTTTGATCAATCATTCACTATAATGGATAGACTAGTGCCTTTTAAGGTTTATGGAGTCAATAATAGCAGCGGTAAAACTTGGAGCAAAGTAGCAATGATAATACTCTGTCAAAGGAGAAGGGATGGATGGAGGAGGTGTTGGCTACCCAAGGCCTCAAGCATCCAAATCCTAGAGAGAAACTTGCTAGAGAGTAAGGAATCTTAGGCCCTAGGCATGCCCAGTCTTGGTTATTCTTGGTGGTTTTGTCTTTTGTCTTGGCATTGTATTGGCAATCTATATTAAGGAAGCTTTTGTTGGGTATTCTCCCCCATGAGGGTTTCCCAGGATAAAATGCTGTGTACCTTGTGATTGTGTTTTTCTCAGTCATCCTGCTTATGCTATTATTGTCTAGAAAATTGAAAAGAACTTAATAGCAACTCTAAAATTTAACACCTTGTATGGACTCAAGCAAGCTCAAAGAGCCTCGTAAGCACGTATTCATAGCTACTTGATAAGACTTGGATTTTCCAAGAGTCATGCCGATCCAAATCTCTATTACAAAGTTGTGAATAATGCACCTATGATTCTACTATTACATGTTGATGATTTGTTCCTAACAGGTGCAAAGCCTCTCATTATTCAGTGTAAGAAGGAGCTAGCCACTGAATTTGATATGAAGGATCTTGGTCTCATGCACTACTACTTGGGATTAGAAGTATGACAGAAGCGTGGTGAAGTCTTCCTAGGACAAAGGAAGTATGTTGTAAAGATCCTTCAGAAGTTTGGGATGATGGATTGCAAATCCATGGCAACTCCCATGGTAACAGATTTGAGGAAGTTGAGAGACTTTGATTCTGATCCAGTAGACTCATCCCTGTACCGGCAGTTGATTGGCTCCTTAATGTATTTGGCAAGGTTACCAGAACTGGACCGGTCATTGAACTGGTTGACCCAAAAAACTAGAACCGAACCGGAACTCGAACCGGATCAAAAGAACCGGTCACTAAAAATACATAAAATATTCAAATTTTGAAAAAAAAAATACATATTCATGTGCATCCATGTGAATCCAAACACTATACAAAAATTTGCAAAGTTTCTCATATATATATATATAACAAGTAACATTATTTAAAACCAAAATAGCAATAACAATAAGTGGCAAGTGCACTCCATAGTCATATGAATATCTGTATTTTGAATCAAAATGCATCACCAAAAAGGCTCTAAATGGCCTATAAAGTCCAAAAATAACTCTAGAGTCTAGGCTAGAGAGTAGAGACTACACAATCTAATAGTCTGAATCTGCATACTGAAACTCAGACTCAGAGGACTCAGACTCAGAGTCATCATCTACATCCTCAACATGAGTAGACTCAACAGGGGGATTCCGAGCCTAGCTTGATTCCTCTGGTCCAAAAGGCAAAGATACAGTTGCAACATCAGTGCACACATTCTCTTGATGTGTCTGGGGATCCAAATCCATCCAGGAAAGGTCTTCACTGTCAAAAGTTGTTGGTTGAGTCTCTTTCTTTTTTAAAAAAATTTGCAAATCCCCTCACTTTTCCGGCCGTACGGAACGAAAAAAAAACAATTAAAAAAAAAATAAAAAAATAGGAAAAAACCGAAAAAAAAAACAACGGAAAAAAACCGGAAAAAAAAACCGGTTTTGTATGGAACCCACCGGTTTCGTACAGAACCAGTCAAAAGCGGTTTGAATGTCGGGTTTGAACTGGTCGGACCGACCGGTTTTACCGGTTCTGGTAACACTGGTATTTGGTGAATACTAGGTCGAACATTTGCTTTGTTGTGAACCTATTGAGCCAGTTCCAGGTGGAACCTAGACAAGAGCATTGGATAGTTGCAAAGCATATCTTGAGATATCTTAGTGGGACGATAACTTATGGTTTGAGATATGCCTCAAACAGTGATGTACAGTTGCATGGATTTACTGATTCAGATTTGTTGAATTTTCACTATGCTAGGCTCAAACATGAGGTTTATTTCATTTTAGTGTTTACTTGAACCATAAACAAATGCAGCTACACCATTTACAAGTATTGCAATAACCAAGATCACAAGAAGAAGTACCATGCACAAGAACACAAGAAATATCCTAGGAAACCCTTCTACGCAAGGGAAGAAAACCCAACAATCCTTTGCTATATTCTCAAGAGAAGATCCCCCAACCATAAAACCCTAATGCACACAAATGGGTGCTCTACCACCTTGAAACTTGCGCCCAAGAGAGGTGCGCACTTCAGCCCTAAAAGTGCACTTGCTGAAATTTCGAAATGTCAAGTGACAAGTGTGTTTCCTCAATGGGGAAATCTCCTTTATTTATACTAGACCAGACACAACAATAGATGTGTCTGTTGGCACAACAAGGCCGACCTCAATAACTCAGAAAATAATTAATTATTACAATAAACCTTAATTATCTTTCACATATGGTGGGGTCAACTTGTACCCTTTACATCACAATTAGCGTTACAAGCAAACCTTACATTTAGACAATATAGCAAGGGATCCACATGTCCACTAGTGCTCAGCGACTAGGGACACGTCCACCTGTGCTCAGCCATAGGGACGTCAAACTCAATAGAATCATCTAGAGTACCACATCATTTCAACTCTCACAGAGAGGAGAACGATACACCCNGATGTGTCTGTTGGCACAACAAGGCCGACCTCAATAACTCAGAAAATAATTAATTATTACAATAAACCTTAATTATCTTTCACATATGGTGGGGTCAACTTGTACCCTTTACATCACAATTAGCGTTACAAGCAAACCTTACACTTAGACAATATAGCAAGGGATCCACATGTCCACTAGTGCTCAGCGACTAGGGACACGTCCACCTGTGCTCAGCCATAGGGACGTCAAACTCAATAGAATCATCTAGAGTACCACATCGTTTCAACTCTCACACAGAGGAGAACGATACACCCATCACATGGGCACACCCAACCACTGGGAAACGACTCAAATCTCCAGAGGAGGACGATGCCCCAACCATTGGGGGACGACTCAACTCTCACACAGAGGAGAACGATGCCCCATCACGTGGGTATGCCCAACACTAGGCTCCCTCTCAGGTCGACTCAACTCAGTCTCAGAGGAGAACGTATCCTGGAGCATGTCTCACGACCCTGCAATCATCAACACTCCCTCTCAGCTAGGGAGGCATTCTCCACCAGGCCAAGTCTCTCACGAAAGCACTCGAACTTTGTCCTGGCAAGCAGTTTGGTGAAGATATCTGCAATTTGCTCATGTGTAGGAAGGTACTGCATGTGTATTTCTTTCCTCTGCACCATGTCTCTGATATAATGATATTTTATCTCAATGTGTTTCAATTTATCGTGAAACACAAGATTCTCAGAGAGCTTCACACAGCTCTGGTTATCACAATGAATAATGTTAGAATCCATCTCATAATCAAATAAATCTGTCAGGAGCTTGTGAAGCCACACTACTTCGCGGACTGCCACACTCAATGCTATATACTCTGCTTCTGCGGTACTCAAAGCCACATAGCTTTGTTTCCTGCTGCACCAAGAAACCATGGCAGACCCAAAGGTAAAACAACAATCGGATGTGCTCTTCCAGTCCACTACGCTCCCTGCCCAATCTCCATCGGCATATCCCTGCAATCTCATGTCTACACTAGAGGCATATCTCAGGCCATATCCAACTATGCCTGCTTTAGTCCATACAGGGTTTTCTTCAACCTACACACATGAGATTTCTCGTCATGTATCACAAATCCCTCTGGTTGCTCGATGTAAGCTTCTTCCTCAATCTCACCATTGAGAAAGGTTGTCTTTACATCCATCTGATGTAGTTTCCAACCCATGGATGTAGCTAGTGCAATGATAGTACGGATGGAAGTATATCAGGCTCCTGGAGAAAATGTCTCTTCATAATCAATTCCCTCCACCTGTGAGAATCCTCTGGCTACAAATCTCGCTTTGTATTTCTCAACACTTCCATCAGTTGCATGCTTGATCTTATAGATCCACTTGGAAGTCACTACATACTTCCCTTCTGGTCTCGGAACAATATCCCACACATCATTCTTCTTGATGGACTGATACTCTTCTGTCATGGCATCTTGCCATACCTGCTGACCTGCTGCTTCTCCATGACAAGAAGGCTCGATATCAATGATGTGGCTCATGGCTTAAACATAGCTCGAAAATCTCTTTGGTCTCTTTCTCTCTCGGAATGTGCCTTGATGAGTTGCATGTCCCTCTGCCTCCTGCAGAGTTTGTCGAGCCCAGGCAGGTCTTTTATGGCCTACTGCAATGTCTCTGAGAACATCAACTGGAGCAACTGGATCGACTGGAACAATGGTTGTCTCCCTTTGAACTGCTGAAGGGGGAGAAGGTATTGTCTCGCTGTGAATCTCCATCTGAGATTCTCTGGATCTTCGAAAGGCTATCTCTTCCTCAAAGATGACATCTCTGCTCACCTCAATCTGTCTTTGACCAGGGATGCAGATCCGGTATGCCTTCAAAGATTCACTGTATCCCACAAATGTACCCTTTCTTCTTGAAGGGTCTAGCTTGGACCTTCTTTTCCTTGGGTACATGAAAGTATACTAGACACCCAAATATCCTGAAGTATCCAACCTCAGGCTTCACTCCGGTGAAAGCTTCTTCGAGAGTCATATTCTTCAAAATCTAGTGAGGACTCCTGTTCTGAACGTATATTGTTGTCATGGATGCTTCTGCCCACAGAATCATAGGTAGACTCTGATCATGTATCATTACTTTGGTTGCCTCAATGATGGTTTTGTTCTTCCTCACTGCAACCCCATTTTGTTGAGGGTTATAAGGAACTGTGTACTCCCTCTTGATCCTCGCCTCAATACAGAAATCACTGAAATCCTTGGAGGTGTATTCTCCTCAATTATCTGATCTTAGTACCTTAATCTTCCTCCCTGTCAGGTTCTCAACCTGAGCTGTGAATTCTTGAAATCTTGCAAGGACTCCATCCTTGGTCTTCAAGAAATAAATCCATGTTTTCTGAGAGTGATCATCTATGAAGAGCACATAATACAAATATCCATTCAAGGAGGCAACAGTCATTGGTCCACACACATCTGAATGTATCAAGTCCAAGATTCCCTTGGATCTGTTGTCACTGCTCAAGAAGGACCCCTTGACATTCTTGCCAAGACCACAACCTTTGCAAACACCTTTATGATGAACTTGTATCTCTGGAAGGCCTGTTACCATCTTCCGTAGAGTTGGAAGGGCTCTATAATGAATGTGAGCAAGTCTCTTGTGCCATAGCTCACTCAAGTTGATAGTATCATGTAACAGTTTCAGGATTGGTTGGATAGTCAACCTGTATAAGTTGTTTTCTCGAACACCAATTACTAGGGCAGAATCCATATGTGAGTTCTTGTGCCATGCAAGAAATTTTCCTTCAGAAAAGATAACCTTGTAGGCTTTATCCTCTAAGGCAGAAACAGAGACAAGGTTCCTTTTCATCCCTGGCACATATAGTACTTCACTCAACTAAAGGGGTATGTCAGAATCTAGTTGGAATGTAGAAGTTCCAACCCCTTTCACATTATATCTGGCATTGTCTCCAAGTACAACAAGTAGACAGGTTTCTTTCTCAACAAGATTTGCCAGATGGTCTCTATATCTGGTCACGTGCCTAGAGGCACCACTGTCAATTAACCAAATATCATCATTAGTAGGAGTTGTACCTGACAGTGTTGATATGAATTTGATATGAATAAGAAGGCTTCATCTTTGATGTCTTCATCTCTCTGAAGGCTTGACTTCCAGGAACTGAAGTTGCTTGATCCATCAAGCCTATCTTCCACCATAGTTTTGTTCATCATATTTGCAGATTCCTCACAAACCCTTAGCAACTAGGCTAGGAAGCCTAACGGCTAGGTTAGGCTAGCAAACTTAGGTTTCGTTGGGCTTATGACTGCCAACAATAAGCCTTGAAAGTCAGAAGAACACTGGTAAGCTGAAAAACCCCTTCAATGAGCTGCAGAAACCCTAAAACCGAAATTTTTGCAAAAAACTGCGAAACCCTAGGGCCAAAAATCCAAAATTCTCGGAAATGCAATCTAAAGGTTGTTGGAGGTGCGTTGAAGGAGGTCGTACACTCCTATGCAACTTTTATCCCCAACTCTCAAGTATAAAGTGCTCAAACTGGCAAAAGAAGGGGGGTTGTACTTTTTCTCAAAAACCTTAGGAGGGTCGTACGGTTCTGCAAAAAGGAGGACGACTTGCTTGAAGGCTTGTGCAATGGCTTCTTCAAGACCTATGCTCTGATACCATGTTGAATTTTCACTATGCAAAGCTCAAGCATGAGGTTTATTTCATTTTAGAATTTACTTGAACCATAAACAAATGCAGCTACACCATTTACAAGTGTTGCAATAACCAAGATCACAAGAAGAAGTACCATGCACAAGAACACAAGAAATATCCTGAGAAACCCTTCTACTCAAGGGGAAAAAACCTAGCAATCCTTTGCTATATTCTCAAGAGAAGATCCCCCAACCATAAAACCCTAATGCACACAAGAGGGTGCTCTACCACCTTGAAACTTGCGCCCAAGAGAGGTGCGCAATTCAGCCCTAAAAGTGTACTTGCTGAAATTTCGAAATGTCAAGTGACAAGTGTGTTTCCTCAATGGGGAAATCTCCTTTATTTATACTAGACCAGACACAGCAATAGATATGTCTGATGGCACAACAGGGCCGACCTCAATAACTCATAAAATAATTAATTATTACAATAAACCTTAATTAAATTTCACATATGGTGGGGCCGACTTGTACCATTTACATCACAATTAGGGTTACAAGCAAATATTACACTTAAACAATATAGCAAGGGATCCACACATCCACTAGTGCTCAGCCACTAGGGACATGCCCACCTGTGCTCAGCCACTAGGGACACATCCACCTGTGCTCAGCCATGGGGACGTCATACTCAACAGAATCATCTGGAATACCACATCGTCTCAACTCTCACACAGGGGAGAACGATACACCCATCACATGGGCACACCCAACCACTATGGAACGACTCAACTCTCCAGGGGAGAACAATGCCCCAACCACTGGGGGACGACTCAACTCTCACACAGAGGAGAACGATGCCCCATCACGTGGGTATGCCCAACACTGGGCTCCCTCTCAAGTCGACTCAACTCAGTCTCAAAGGAGAACGTATCCTGGAGGATGTCTCACGACACTGCAATCATCAACAAGATTGGGCAGGGAGTGCAGATGACAGAAAGAGCACTTCTAGTATGCATTTTAGTTTAGGATCTGCTATGATATCATGGGCTAGCAGGAAACATAAGTATGTTGCACTCAGCATTGAAGCAGAGTATATAGCATATTGTGATGCTTGTACAAAAGCAATGTGGCTCCATATGTTGGTTTCTGGATTGTTTGATCAGGTGTTGGATTCGACCGTGATATATTGTGATAACTAGAGTTGTGTGAAGCTCTCAGAGAACCCGGTGTTCCATGACAGGTCGAAGCACATTGAGATCAAGTACTATTTTCTCCGTGATAAAGTCTAGAGGGGAGAAGTGGTTCTCCAGTATCTCTCCACTGATGAGCAGACAACAAATATTTTCACTAAGCCTCTGTCCAAGATAAAGTTTTCATACTTGAGGGACAAGCTGGGGCTCATGGAGATTGCTCTCTTGGTTGAAAGGGAGGAGATGACTTCTTCAGTTGGGAGGGAGCTCTGATATGTGGCATCATGGAATGCTAATGAGTTGTGGATCTGTATCATGCTAGTATAGCTCAGATATGATATAGATGGTTGGAGTTGTTGATGATACAGTGGCATGAGGAGCATCGTGCTAGTACAACTTAGAGGTGGACATGTTCAAAAACTGATGCATGTAGGTAAATTTAAAAATTTACAACATACAACCAACATACCAGTACATCTTTCATATATCAAGATCACTGAAAGTGAGACAATCACAGAGAGAACAAAAGTATACCCTAAGAAACCCTCTTGGGGTAGAAAACCCAGCCAAAACTTCTCTTTAGATTCTTCAACAAAGTACAATACCAGTACAACACTTTAGAGTAACTAGCTAGGACTCAGAGGGCTAAAACAATACCTCTGTTTCAACACTTACAAACTTTACAAATAGTTGAACTAACACTTATAGTAACAGCTTGACAAACTCACCAAAAGATAATTGACTTTCCTTCTTGTTGTAGCAGAGTTATGGCAGCTTTAACATAGTATTTGTAGCAACCTTATATCAGCAAGGAACAACAGAAGATTTCAACAAGAATAGAGTGCTTGTATCAGCAGTATACTTCAACAACTAGCTGCCATATACCACTAGAAGACTCTAGCAACTAGCA
>SNQJ01S0190770.1:18074-33308 GCA_010110895.2 Picea sitchensis | reverse complement strand
GGTGGGTGAGGTGGATGGGGATGCCTGGGCAAAAGGTGCAGTGATAGCAGGGATGGCTTACCAGTGGGTGCCTCTATGGAGGGTGAGATGCACCTGTCATGGATGCAAATATTTCCAAGCCCATTCATGCCTTTTAATCTTCATTTTTTCCAAGATGCTAATCAAAGGACACTCCCCTGGCTTGGTGACTAGGGTTGGCAATGTTAGCCACAAACATTTCACGGAAATGAGAAGGTTGGCTCGTGATGAGACCTCCTTTCTCTTGCCTATGCCACCAAGAGCCACTACCCTAGCGTGGTGACCAAATGTTGGTAGTGTCATACCGCTAGATGCTCATGGACCTAATAGGTCGGCTCGTGNGACCAGAAGTGACAATGTTACCCACAAGTACTTTCACGAAAATGAGAAGGTTGGCTCGTGATGAGACCCCCTTTCTCTTGGCCATGCAACCAAGAGCCACTACCCTGGCGTGGTAACCAGATACTGGTGGTGTCATACCGTTAGGCACCCATGGACGTAATGAGTTGGCTCATGATGAGACCCCCCATCCTTCAACTAGGTTTTGATTTATTTTTCTACAGGTCCCTCTGGTGCTTGTTGAGAAGCCTTTTATTGCTTTCTCGGGGATCCCTGGGCGAAGCATCTCGAGGTTTTATTCTTAGGCTTTTATTGTCACCTACTTTTACCCCTTAGGCCTTTAGCCAATTCTTCCCACAAAGTAAGGTACAACCCCTAAATGATCAACGTTATGCCCAGACCAAGGTAACGGGATGGGTGAGCGGGAAATAAGGTGGAAAGTGGTATGTGTGACGGGAACGAGCAATGGCTCTTCAGAAATGCCCCCAGTGGAAACTCAAAACCCACGGGCATAGGCTTGCTAGGGCATCCTATCATTCCCCCCAAACATGGTCAAGTGGATAAGCATAAGATCCAAGCACCCGTTAGAAACAAAGGAATCAAATGCACATATTCAAAGGTTTTGAGGATCAGAGCGACACATACCATGATACCCGAACTCATTATCTCATGGAGCAAGAACCATCTCTGATGCAGGACCAAGCCGAAGGTGATGGATGTTGTTGTTGTTGCTGACAAGGTAAAGGCGCTGAAAGGGAGAAAACATGGGCCCTCCAGGGCCATGCTCAAGTCAATCTGACTCTCGGTACTCCATGTCTAGGACCTGTGGGCCTCGAGACATAATCTCCTAGTTATCCCTGAAAGTGGGAGATAACATCTGGCTCCAACTCAAGGACATGTGCTCACTGTAGAGCGCATGAGAACCTTAGCATCTCTGGCATGACCTGTAACCTGCTTGATCTCAATAGAAAACATCAGTAACCGTTTGGGGTGGTGATACCACCCCAACATACATATATATATGACTGAAATAAAGAAATCATAAGTGTGAATGTGAAAGCAAACTATTCTGACATGCAATGCAGATGGTATAATACAATGAATGCAAAAATGCCTATCGACTTACCTATGCTTACCTGCTAGCTGGATGTCAAGTGTAGTCAAATGACCAATGAAACTGATCCAACAATGTCCCACAATACCTGCCTTTGTGCTTCATCATAAACCAAAACAGTGATAAGTCAAGAACAAAAATGAAATGGGTTAGAATATATATCATATCATCGAAAACCATAAAGTCTATCTCATGGAGGCGGGTGGGAGGGATAAAATCATGCCAAGTCAATCCTTGAGGAAAGTACTCAATCCACTTTAGGAAGGGGTCATAAAAAGTCTAAGGTTCAGAACACTGACTAAAGGGGTCTGCAAACTGGCTACCTAGGACGTCCTCACGCTTTGAAGCCTGGGAAGGGATCGACAAGGATCCAGTAGACAACTGGCAAATTCTCAAGGAAAAGTTGAAAAACTGAGATAACGAACTCAAAATTGTAGTTTTCAACCAACCCTTGGATTCTAGGGTTTGCCTTAGAGGAAACTCAATACAAAGGATATAACTCCCAACTACACCTTTAATGATACAACAAAGTAAAGTAATAAGAGGTGGCTGGAGAAAGACGTCATGAGAATCCTTCTTTAGGAAACCAATGTTCTTACTCCTATCAAAACCTGAGCACAATGATGGTTGATGATCATCTTCATAGAATAAATCCAAGTGCTCGAAGGAGTATTCATCAAAACCTTCAAGGTAAGACCAAAAATCATCAGGAAAACATGGTACTAGGTCAACCTTGGGTGTTTGGGGAGCATCAGTAAATACATCATTCCCTTGTTGCCAAAAATCAAAAGTAAACTGTCGAGGTAACTGTGGAGGCAACACTTGGGAGTGATTCTCAATTTCGTAAATGGGGTCCATATCAAAACCAACTATATCCCATTTACGTCTTCCAACATGTATGAACTCATCAATATCAGTGTCAGTATCATAACATGGAGGATTCAAAACTTTCAAAGGCTCACCAATCTCCTCCTCTTTTCCCAAATCATAAAGTAGAAAATCATCATCTTGGAGAGGAGGGTAACTTACTGTTTCTTCTTGTGTAGGAGCTTTGAGGGCTTGGGTGTCTTCAACATGCATCATTGTTTCATCCTCATGAATTGCCCCTTCATCTTCAATTGCACAGCAAGGAAAATCTGTTTCATTCGGGGATTCCATTTCTCCTTCACTCTCTGAATCATGGAACAAGGTATCATCAAAATCCTGAAAAGGAAAGCAACTAACCTCATCGTCTTGTTGTTATGCAAGTGGAAAAGGCTTGTGGATTGCTTCATCAGGAGGAGGGCACTTTGACACTTCATCATCTTGTTCGGGTTCCGACTCCTCAGCTGTGTTTTCAACGATCCCTTGCTTTTGGAAAACTTTATCAAGAGCTTTCCCCTTAGTATTTTGTTGGTCAATAACTTGTTCCCCTTCTTCTTGGAAATCAGCAGCAAAGGTTTCAAGGGAAACTAGTTTCTCCAAACTGAGAGTGTCTAAGGTATCTTCAGGGTCACTGAAATTGACCCCTAAGGGGAAGATGTGTTTCTTTGTGGACCAAAAGATATTTGCTTCGATTTGCATGGCCAAGTTACAAGCTTCATGGAGTGTTTTTGGCCTCTTTGCTTAAGAGAAACCCTAAATGCACCAAGAGTGCATTGTTAAAGAGATCCATGAGGTACTTGTCTTCAGGATAATGGTCTCTAGGACTCTAATATAGCAATCTTTGAAATCTATGTTGGAAGTCCCAAACAGTCTCATCTTTAGTTTGTTTTGCATACTCAAGTTCTTTTAGTAACGGCTGGATATCTTCCAATTTCATACCCCAACTTTTGAGAAAGGTTTCTTCCAACTGTTCCATCATCGTGATGCTGGCATTGGGGAGGTTGTCATACCACTCCCTAGCATTGCCATAAAGAGTGGCAGAGAAAAGCTTCATAACCAAATCTTCAACATCATCACTGACAGGGTGCAGTTGAAAGAAAGCCCAAAAATCACTCATGTGAAAGTCGGCTCTTTCCCCATCACTGCCAGTGAATCTAGCGGGCCACTTTTCGTACTTCGGGGGCATTTGTCTAGGGTATCCCGAGATTTTACTCATGTCCAAAGGCTTGTAGTTTCCCGGATCCCATTGTGAAGTCATAGTTGGCTTCGTCATCAATGGAGTCGCCAGAAAATTTTCTTGAAACTATCAAAAGATAAGGGAAAACAAACTAAGTGGAATCGCCAAGTAAGCCTATAAGATAAAGACTCTAGAGGCAAGGCTTACCGAAAAGTGTCGTCTTGAGGAGAATTGACTCCGTGTTCCCCAGCGATGACGCCAAAATGTTATCGCACATTTTGTAGTTAGGCTAATAGATGGATGAAAAGAGGTCAAACTGGCATAAATGAACCAATCCCACCCACTGTCACCTCGACGAGAAGGTTCTTTCTATTTAGGGAGGTAAGGCCTAGAGGAGACATCCCTGGTGACCTGGGGTCTTGAGAAGGCAAAAGGCTTAAGAGCTAAAAGATAATTTCCCCCTCACAAGTCACCACCTAATCAGAAAGTCCGACTTATAGCCAATAAAGATAATCGAAAGTAATCACCAAGAAGTATCCCTGCCCGAGAACAAAGCAACAAAGAAACTACATGTGCAAGCTTGCTTGCTGGCTAGTACTTCATATAATCAATGAATTTCTGATAATAAGCAATTGACAAACAATATTATTGATGAAGCAAATCAAAGTTGTACAATAGCAATAATTACAATATCACTTCACAATAAATGCTAATCGCATTCAATGTAACAATATCAACACTTTAGAAACAATGCCTTAGTTAACCATTCAATTGCTTTAGAGATGAAATAAACGTTGCATATAGATGTTTATAGCACAAGGAGATGATGGCAGCACTAGGGTTAGTAGAATTAGTCTAGGCTAGGGATAGTAATGGTTAGGGTTTGTTCAAAGTATTGGAAGTTTGTAGGATCAAGTTAATCAACACATGTGGCCTTAGATCAATGCGTTCCTAGGGTATATGGAGTCAAAAGGAGGACGCAAAAGCTGAAGGATCAAGTGAAAGTGGTAAAACTAAGGACAAGAGAGTTAAACCTTGAGGTGCTTCTATGGCAAGGCCTCAAGGATGAAACCCTAGGGTAGAGAGGCTCACTTTGGTGTAGAAAACATAGGCCACGGTGCTCTCTCCTCCTTCCTTAGCTTAATGGCAACGGCTAGCTTGAATAATGGTTGATAAAAGGTAAGACAAGAAGGTTTGTAAGCAACGTGTTGCTAAAGCAAGGCTTTACTAAGAAAACCCTAGGGAAAATCGGCTCACCAAGGTGTAGAGACCTAGGCCTTGGTGCGTTTTCTCCTTCTTAGCTCAACAAATAAGAAAACGGCTAGAAAGAAGAAGATGGATGGAGTGTTGCTATGGCAAGGCTCTATCCTCTTCAACAAATCAAATGGCTAGAAAGAATAGAGTGTTGCTAAGGCAAGGCTCTATCTCACTTTAGCAAATAAGATGGCCTAAAACCTTGGTAGGGACATGGAGTGTTGCTATGGCAAGGCTCTATCCTCTTCAACAAATCAAATGGCTAGAAAGAATAGAGTGTTGCTAAGGCAAGGCTCTATCTCACTTTAGCAAATAAGATGGCTTAAAACCTTGGTAGGGACATGAGACAAGGACCTTCAATGTGTGCTTGTCACCTAGGGTTTGATTCAGCAAATTATAATAATAAATGCAAGAAAAACAACACTACAACCATTCAATCAAGAAGTTTTGTAGAAATTCACTTACATTTAACCAAGAAATCACATAGCAAAACCCTAGTTGTAATACCTTCCACCAAGAGAAATGCCAAAATGCCAAGAAAAAGTCTTCCTTCAACAAGTGCACCTCACAATTTCAGCCAATCACCCCAAAAATGGCGCAAATTTCAGACCTCACTAATGACTGAGTCAGAGATGATTCTAAAAAATGAGAGTCAAAAAACTCAATTTATACAATACGATGACCTAAATTTACTTTTTAGGTCATGAAAAGGCCGACAAGGCCAAAATACTAAAATCATATCGTTTTACATTAAATGTTTGAAAATTAAACCCTAATCAAGCAATAGAGAGACGTCATCCCCTTTCTAGGGTGATGTTAGCCCCTTCCAGGGAAAATGCAGCTTCCTGGAGCAAAACGTTAGCCCTCCTTGGGCTTCTCCAAGCTGCCACATGTGCCAATACTGCCATATCTGCCTCCCAAGACATCCATACTGCTGGGTGACGTCATGGGCTTCCTGGGAGACATCCTAGGCCTTCCAAGGCCAACGTTCCTGTCGAGAGGGCTCAACCCCCCTAGGTATAGGTCTGCTCAGCTGCCTCTAGTGGATTCCTCTGCTCTTCCCTGGTACAAACGCTATGTCGTGTCTCTGCCCCCTGTTGGGGTCTCAGCATCCATCGGGTGGGCTCTTCAGCCCCATGGAGGTCTGAACTGATCATCTCCCCATGTGTACTTGTCCATCGATACCTCTCCGTCAGGCATGATCCTGCACATCAACAACTACGCCCTCCATGGGCTCATAAGTCATAGGGATCATAGTAATGTCAATCACATCTAATCATCAATATTTATCAAACATGTGCATAAAACCCCTTTACCCCAGTCTAGTGCTCAAAGAGATTATACAAGTCTGCCATACAAGTTTGGGGAAAGTGAAGGGACGTCGTATTGGGCTAGTGTCTACTGGTAGAGGGATGTTTCTGGAAAAGATTAAATCCAAGTCATGCAGGTGGGTGAGGTGGATAGCGATGCCTGGGCAAAAGGTGTAGTGATAGCAGGGATGGCTTACCAGTGGGTGCCTCTATGGAGGGTGAGCTGCGCCTGTCATGGATGCAAATATTTCCAAGCCCATTCATGCCTTTTAATCCTCATTTTTTCTAAGATACTAATCAAAGGACACTGCCCTAGCTTTGTGACTAGTGGTGGCAATGTTAGCCACAAACATTTCACGGAAATGAGAAGGTTGGCTCGTGATGAGACCCCCTTTCTCTTGCCTATGCCACCAAGAGCCACTACCCTGGCGTGGTGACCAGATGCCGGTAGTGTCATACCGCTAGATGCTCATGGACCTAATAGGTCGGCTCGTGATGAGACCTCCCATCCTCTGACCATGTCTTGTCTTATTGTTTTTTATCTTTTTATTGTTTTTTCTCTCAAGAAGTTAGTTAAGGGACATTGCCCTGGCTTGGTGACCAGAAGTGACAATGTTACCCACAAGTACTTTCACAGAAATGAGAAGGTTAGCTCGTGATGAGACCCCCTTTCTCTTGGCCATGCAACCAAGAGCCACTACCCTGGCATGGTAACCAGATACTGGTAGTGCCATACCGTTAGGCACCCATGGATGTAATGAGATGGCTTGTGATGAGACCCCCCATCCTTCAACTAGGTCTTGATTTATTTTTCTACGGGTCCCTTTGTTTCTTGCTGAGAAGCCTTTTGTTGCTTTCTCGGGGATCCCTGGGTGAAGCATCTCGAGGTTTTATTCTTAGGCTTTTATTGTCATCTACTTTTACCCCTCAGGCCTTTAGCCAATTCTTCCCACAAAGTAAGGTACAACCCCTAAATGATCAACCCTATGCCCAAACCAAGGTAACGGGATGGGTTTGGGGGAAATAAGGTGGAAAGTGGTATGTGTGACAGGAATGTGCGATGGCTCTTCAGAAATACCCCCCAGTGGCAACTCAAAACCCATGGACACAGGCTTGCTAGGGCATCATGTCATTCCCCCAGACATGGTCAAGTGGACAAGCATAAGATCCAAGCACCCGTTAGAAACAAAGGAATCAAATGCACATATTCAAAGGTTTTGAGGATCAGAGCGACACATACCATGATACCTAGACTCATTACCTCATGGAGCAAGAACCATCTCTGATGTAGGACCAAGCCGAAGGTGATGGATGTTGTTGTTGATGCTGACAAGGTGAAGGCGCTGAAAGGGAGAAAACATGGGCCATCCAAGGCCATGCTCAAGTCGATTTGGCTCTCGGTACTCCATGTCTAGGACCTGTGTGCCTCGAGACATAATCTCCTAGTTATCCCTGAAAGTGGGGGATAACAGTTACAAAATACTTATTGTTGTTGTAAATTGTTGCATTGCTGCAATTTTATATCAGCTAGCCTATTTTTTGAAGGTTCATGGTATTAACAAGCATTAACATCATTTGTGTACTAGAAAGATGCCATATTTTCTTTGTTGTCTTGTTCTGGGAAGGTACACTCCATTTTACCTTTGCTTCATCCCTTAAAGACCTTATGAACCTTTTGACTTGAGTGATTTTCTTGCATCCTTGCCTTAGTCTTATCAGCCCTTTAGATGTCTGGAGACGTCTCCCTTGGGGTAACTTTGATATACTCCTAAACAGAAAGGGGTTTCCTATTAAGGTGACAATGATAGGTCACCCCTTGTTACGCCAATCTTGCATTCACTTGCCTTGGGCTCTGGGCAAGTACAGATTGTGCGATAACATACCCTACTAACATCACCTGTTGTACGGTCTGTAATAAATGCGTCGGACAGATCTCACACATGCGACCTCTTCTTCCTCTCTCCTCACACATGTGAACTCACACGTGTGGCTTCTCTTCCTTGGCTGGAAAACTGAGAAAGAAATACTAGAAACCCTAGATCAAATTTGCCCAAGTGAAGAATTTCCTTGCTGAAATCACCTCCCCAATCTCCTTGGCAAGAGTGTTTACTCACTCATGCCAACACCATAATGACAATATAAGATGTGGGGTGCCTCCTCACATTGCCTCTTCTTTTATACGAGTCTAAGAGTGAGTTTAGGAGCCCCTTCAAAACTCAACACTAAATTAGAATTGTTTATTCCTCCAAGTGGGTGCCAAGCCCCAACAATAACAATTCCAAGCCCCGACTCTATATAAAAGGAGTTTTCACAAAGTAAAAATGCAAAGTGAGTGCCAACAAAGATTCCCACATGCTCGACACCAAGGCCAATGTGAGAATACCTCTCGGATGCTACAAAAACATAAACACTCCCTCTTAGTGAGGAAGGTATTCTCCACCACTCCTAGCTTGTCTCTGAAGTAGACAAACTTCCCCTTCACTAGGGGTTTGGTGAGAATATCTTTCATCTCAAACTCTGAAGCCAAATCCCTCTTGCAACTGGAAATGAGCCTCTCCACTCCCGTGAGGAATAGATCATCAACATACAACACCAATATAAGAGGATCCTCACCAACCTATATGAGATATAGGTTGGGATCCGCTTCACCCTTGGTGAAGTCCATGCTTTGCAAATACCGATTGCCCCTCAAGTACCATGCCCTGAGTGCGTTCTTGAGTCCGTACAAATCTTTCTTCAACCTGCAAACATGGGACTTCCTCCCATGTACCTCAAAGCCCTGAGGTTGCTCTATGTACTCCTCAATCACACCATTAAGGAATGTTGTCTTTACCTCAAAGCCCTGAGGTTGCTCTATGTACTCCTCAATCACACCATTAAGGAATGTTGTCTTCACGTCCATTTGATGTATCCTCCACCCCATAACCGAAGTAAGAGAAATAACAACCCTGATAGAAGTATACCTGGCGACTGGAGCAAAAGTCTCCTCATAGTCCACTCCCTCTTTTTGGGAGAACCCTCTTTCAACAAACCTCGCCTTGTACTTTTTGATGCTACCATCTGCAACATATTTGAACTTATAGATCCACTTGGAAGTCACCACAGACTTCCCTTTTGGTCTCAGAACTATGTCCCACACATCATTCTTCATGATGGATTGATACTCCTCCATCATGGCATCTTTCCAAACTTGTTGGCTTGTTGCCTCTTCAAAAATGCAAGGCTCGAAATCAATGATGATACTCATAAGCGCCACATAGCTCAAAAACCTCTGCGGAGGCCTTCTCTCCCTAAAAGTGCCCCTGCGTGCCGCATGCTTCTCCGCATCTCTCAAAGTATCTTGAATCTATCTAGGCCTCGTGTCTTTGTCACTAGGAGGGTCCATTGGATCCACTGATTCCTCTGACTCCTCCACATGGTCTAAAGGTTGAACCCCTGTACTGGATGGACCTGTACTCTCCTCAACCTTCGGAGCCTCCTGCTCCTCACAATCTATCTATGTTGTGGTCTCTCGAGACATCCTGAAAGCCAACTCCTCAACCCTGACATCCCGACTAACCTCAATCGGTCGTTGTTCTAGAATGTAGATTCGATAGGCCTTCAAAGTCTCGCAGTATCCCACAGACACGCCCTTCCTCCCAGAAGATTCTAACTTCGTCCTCTTCTCTTTAGGAACATGGATGTAAACTGGACAAGCAAAGATCTTCAAATGCCCTAATTCTAGTCTCACTCATTATTTAATCACTTAAAGGCATTTTCTCTCAAAAATGTCAAATAAAAGACATAAAAAAGAGAAAAAAATCAGCGTCCCTATTACTGAGGAAACATGCTAAAACATGGTTTTTGCTCGTCTCCAGTTAATTGAGGTTCACTATGAGTAGGTGGCACTCAAGGATGACTTGTTTGAGAGTTAAGTCGAGTTAGATGGCAGCCCACTTGAGTTTAGGAGAGTTTCCAAGCATGTGGTGTGCCCCCCTCTCAAGAGGTGGCGCACTCTTGGAGAGAGGTGCCTAGCTCTTGAGAGGTGGCAACCTCTCTCACCCTCCAACTTGTTAAGGTGGCGCTTTATTGGAGTTTGTGGAGAGGTGGCTGCCTTTCCTTGTCCCAAATATCTCTTTCCTCCTCCATGTCGTGTGCCCCCCTCCTTGGGATCATCACCTGGTTTGTTATTTAATCAAGCTACCTCTCCATTGTGAGGCTAGTTCGAGCTTGGGAAGAATTTCTTGTTGGATCATTGCTATTGTACTATCTTTCTTTCTTGAATTGGAATAAAAGGCTTTGGAGACTACATTGGTGTATCAAGTTTCATGTGTGGAATTTCTATGTCAAATGTGCCAAATTGTGAGGTATAATTTGCTTTGTATTTTTGTTTCTAGTTGTTAAATTGTGGCCTTCAAGAGGAATTATCTTCAAGTAGGGTAAGATTAGAATAGCTTGGTTGCTTTATAATCTTGTTGTTTAATTACATTAGATTGCTTTACATTGCATGTTCATTTCGGTTAACGTCATGCTTTCTTTAAAGTGTCTTTTGTAAGAAACACCACGCTTTTAACAACTTGTTTGGCAAGAAGTTTCTAAGTTGCAGGTTCTCACACTTGGAGAGGAGGTTGGGCTTTGGTTGCACTCCCTTCATTCTTCAAGATCTACAAAGAAAGACATAGTCCCTCTTTGCTCCATCAAGATAACTCCATTTGCCCAAGATTCCAAGGGTTTCAAGTTTTTCTTTCCCTCTTTCTCATACAATTCAAAATCTCTCTTTTCTTAGTTACCTTTTTGAAGCATGCTAGTTTAGATCTACCATTTTAAAGCTAAAATACAAATAGATTTAGGTTGCATGCACATGCATGTTAGCTCTTAGCTTTGATAAGTAAAATTTTCTATCTTTAAAGCTAAATCTAGCATATAAAGTTATCTTTTACAAGTCATATTCATAGCATTATTTGAAGGCTAGTAATAGGAACTTTTTTCAAGAGATTTATCTTTACATTTGGAAGATGTAAGTGCCTTTAATTTGTTGTTCTAAAAGAACAATCAAAGACCCTAAGGAGGCAAGATTTCTAGCTAGTTTTCCTTAGTTCCTTTTTGTTTATTGTACATAGTTTTAACTTAGAAATTTTTGGGTATCTCTAACATTATCCAAAGACACTTCTAAAGTGTTTTGGGGCATCTTTTAGTCTTGTTTGCTTGCTGTTTTGTGCAGGTTGGCGAACAGATAGGAGGAGACTCTGTCTGTTTTGGGTGGATTTGGACCTTTCGGGACACCCGAAAGCACCCCTTTCACAAATAAACACTTCTGAAAACTTGTAAGCTTAGTAGTCTTGTTCCTATAAAGGACCACATGCATTTCCCAAAAAAGATTGTAAGATCATTAATAAAATTAGTGGGAAACATAGTGCCCACTCTTCAATCCCCCTTGGGGGATTGATGTCTTGTTGTGTGATTGCTCATTTTGGTCTATTTTACTTATGCTCTCAATTATCACCTTAAAGAAGCTAAAATTAATTATAAAATCAATCACAAGCACCGCAAAACATTTAGAATAGATTTCAATTTCTTAGATTAGCATAGTTATATTTCATTTTGTAGAATAAATTTCCATTTTTAGATTAGTTTCAATTTCTGCAATTTATTTTCCGTATTTCAAGTTGGCAAATAAACCATTCCCTCAGCTCCCCCTAGTATTGTTGTTGCCTCTTCCTCTGCAAGCTTAGTCTCGATCTCTGAATGTAAGTTTCATACAGAACAGGGGCTTGTTAGTGCACAGTAGTTTAATAGGACAATCTTTTGGTTGCTATTGTTCAATTGGAAATGCAGAGAGTTCGTGTGTGAAGTCAGACGAGTCTTCTCAGAACTTAGTTCTCCCCGTGTTGGACTTCCAACATTCTCTTGAACTTTTGTGTGAAGTCAGAGAGATATCCTCCTTGTTGGACCTTCGCATAGTTCAACATCCAATCTGAGGGATAGCCTCTAAGAGGCAACACCTAGATTAGATTTATTTTCTTGTCATCACTTTGCACACATATCACATAGTGACTTGCACTCACAATAGTCACTCCACCTAACAAACTCTTAATAAAATTTACAAGAGCACTTACATACAATCTCTATTTCGGCAACATTTCATACATCTTGCAATCTTTACATTATTGGCACCGGTCTACATTTCAGCATTTGCTTATCATTTCCTTTCAAGCACTTATATTTCCTTTTTCAAGTTATATCATATATATGCAAGTATCTTGAATGCTTTACTTTTCTAGCATAAGAAATTTGTTTTGATGTGTCATATACGCTACTAATCTATATCTATTTATATCTTGCTCTTGTTTGCAATAAACTCCTAGATTTTTTTTGTACTTAGCTTAGTTCAAACCTTAGATTCTTTTATTAAGGACTACCCTCTTTGGCTTCGCTAGGAGTTGAGGATCAGGTGACAACACCTTGACTCGAGACTTTCCCCAAAGGACACACCCAATGGATTGAAGATTTCTTTCATGTTACCTGAGGTGTGTATAAGGCAACAATAGTAACAATACAGAATGTGGTGATATATTAGTGAACCAAAGTCACGTGAAATACCACATATGGGAGATGAGGTACAAATAGTACGTTTGAGTGGTACAATTGTAATCCTTTTGCCTCTTATTAGAAGACATACTACTCGAAACTAAGACCAAAACTATATGAAGAAAGCAAACTTACTATATAGTACATACTTGGTTGGAATAAAAGGGTACATACTTGGTTTGAAGAAAAAGGAGCTTGCTTTTGTAAGCCAAGTGTATTTGTCAATCCAACTTGGAGCAACAATTTTCCCATCTTCAACAAAAATTGAGGGCAATTTCCTCTAAGCAAAGAGGGAATGATAAGCACTATGTTTATTTAGAGTCGAGACTATTTTTAGTGCAAGTCTACTTTCAATGCTCCATGTTACCACACAATCCCACACCCAAAGATGTAAAGTCCGACACCAAGGTGAAGACAAGTGGAACTAGGACATTGGCCACTGTCACCTCACCAACTCTCCTCTGTTCTTTAGGCTAGAGTAAATGGAGTCCTAACCAAGGGGGGTTTCCCTATGAGTTACAAAGCTTAATGTGTATGTAGCATGTAGTGGGAGTATTAGAAAGCTTAGCAACAATGCAACAAATCGTAAATGAGAAAAAGAGAAAAATAGGTTTTTAAGTTTGGGGTAGTGGATGAAATAGAATGACCAATGCCTTTATTTGCTTGGGCAATGGCGTCGTGTATGAAATTTCAAAGAGCGTTCTAACGTAGATTAAGGGCTATAAGCAATCAAGTGATGTGCCTTATAACAACCCTAATTTGGTTGCTAGATCTACAAGTTAGATGGTGAAGAGGGTCTCTAATAAATCCACAACTCAAGACAACAAATGAGTGGCCCCTACCAAAGATTAAATACAAATCTATCTAATCAAGTGAAGTAGAATAAATAATGTTTATCTTGAAGGTAAATGACACAAATGGGAGATAAGAGGGAGGAAACCATACACCCTAGCCCATTCCAATGTAGCAACCATGCTCATATATGGCCCTTGCTCGACTTTGTCATCCATTAACTTGCAAATATAACTTCCAATGTTGTGCCTAGAACAAAATTCCACACATATCGAAATTGTACATGCAGTAAACAAATATTTAGACAAATAAAAATCACCTTTATTCCATGGCTTGAAGTTCTTTCATTTACACCAAGAGTCCCCTCACTTGCCAAATTCCAAGTTACAAATGTAGAGAGCAAAGTTGCAAACCTTTACATAGGTTTGAGCTCTAACTCCTCATACAATACACAATGAATTGTTTTCCTGGATTTACTAATCTCTCCTAGGAATAACCATAAAAAAATATTATGTAACAAACCTTTTACTAAAAGTAGAAAGAGTTTGTTGAGATCTATAATCTCCTCTAGCAGGTTACAATAAAATATTCTAGGAAACAATTTTCAATGCATCTCTCATCTAACTAACTCCAAGAGCTAAGTCAATAATAAATAAATAACTCCAAGAGTTAAGTCAATAATAAATAAATAATGGAGTAGTCAATTCATAGTTACAAGAACCGAACCGGAATCGGTAAAACCGGCGAGTCCAACCGGTTCTGAGCCCCCACCGGTCCGAACCGCCTCACGAAACCGCTCTTGACCGGTTCCGTACGGAACTGGTTTTTTTTGTTGAAGACGCCCGCATTCGGAAAAGGTAGGGGGAAATTAATTTTTTTTTAATTTTAGGGTTAGGGGCATGCATGGGAAGCTTCTAGAATTGTCTAGAGCCCCTAATGAAGCTATAAAGGCAACCCCACCCCCTCTCTTTCACTCACACTACTCATTTGGCTTCTCTTGAGTTTTTGAGCTAAGGGTTTTTCTTGAATTTAGAGAGCTAATTGCAGGATTGAGTTGGAAAGGTTGTTAGGCTGCTTTGGAGAGGTGATTGTTGGGCTCATTTGGAGAGTTATTTTGCCTCTTTTCTTTAAGTGGATTTGGAGAGGATTGGGAGCATATTTGGAGCATATTTGGAGTTGTTTTGGAGCATATTTCTTGGGCATATTTGGAGTTGTTTTGAAGCATATTTCTTGGGCATATTTGGAGCTTGTTTTCAAGGTATGTAAACTATGCACTTGCAACTTCTTGTTGCTTTCTCCGAAAAAAGTATTGTTGTTTTCTCCTAGCAATTAAAAACACATAGGGTTTTTATTTGCAGATTTTTATTTGTTTCCATGGCTCCTAAAGAAAAGAGGGATCCAGCATGGCTTCATTGCCAATTGATTGATGGGTCAATGGTTTGTAATTATTGCAAAAAGGAGGTTGGTGGGGCAGGTATTCATAGGATCAAACAACATCTAGCCAATGCAAGGGGGAATATAAAACCATGCTTGGAAGTTTTTGATGAACTAAAAGCTGAGATGATGAGCCTTCTTGAAGGCTTTCAAGCAGATAAAGCCAAGACTAAGTAGGCTAAAAAAGAGGTGGGGAGAAGTAGTGGTGAACTGAATTTGATAGTGATCCTCAAGATAGAATGCCTAGTTTTAAGGAATCCTCTGCTTTCCCAATCCCTGGGCGTGATCCTTATACCAATCCTAGGGAAGAAGTAGAACATGTTGGTGGAAGTGGTGCTAGTGCATCAGGATCCAAAAGGCCTCGT
>SNQJ01S0190768.1:33784-45003 GCA_010110895.2 Picea sitchensis | reverse complement strand
AAATTTCTAAGGATTTTATATAGTTTTTATAAAATTTTGGCAATTTTTAAGGTAAAATAATTGTATCCTATAGAATTTGGGCGAATCATTTTTAAAATAGTAAATCTTGTTTTTGGAAAACCCATGGAAAATTAGCCCATGAGCGAAATTTAGCCCCTAAAATCATCCCATGATGACTAGTGCTCAACCACTAGGATCAGGTTCACCTGGGCTCATCCACAGGCACTCAGCAGATCTTCTTTCCCACTGCATTACACAGGAGAGTCATCTGGAGTTCATCATCTCAACTCTCTACTCAGAGGAGGCTAATACATCGTTTCATCTTTTATCTCAAAACATTGCACCCAACTCATGGGAATTCACACGTTCACATGTGCTCAGCCACATGCACGTCTAACTCAGCAGATCTTCTTTCTCATTGTGTTACACAAGAGAATCATCTGAAGTTCATCTCAACTCTCTATAAGGAGGAGGCCAGCACAATGTTCCAGTTCTGTCTCGGATATGAACCACACGCCCATCGCAGGGGATCTCTCTCAGGTCAGTGTCCTGGAGGATGTCTCATGCAGTTGTAATCATCAAAAACAAGTTGGATTCCAGGGGCCCACATGTCAGATTATAGAGACAAATCTTTGGGGGCCTAGAAGACACCTTGAATGACCTCACCATGCCCTCACAAGCCAAACTATTTTCTTTAGAGACCTAGAAGGTCACCTTAAGGGGCTTGACGTGGTGATGAGTAAACATGGCACATTTTGAAGGAAGGAACTCTTATATCTTGGAATAGAAGGTTGGAACATAGACATGTGGCCTTTGGAGGCCCAACCCAATCATCTCCAACTCAATGTTTGACCTAAAAGTGCCAAAAATGTCACCTTATAAGGGTGATGTCTTACTTTAGGGTTTTCATTTGAGCAAAAAGTAAAAATTAGAATGAATTGTTTAATATTATTTTGTAAAGGGGAAATATTAGGKTTGTTGACCCATAATCTTTTGGTTTACCCTAAAATKATGTGGACAAACTATGTGAATGACATTTTGTATAAATAGAGATCATAAGATCTCATTCAAAAGMATAACTCTCCCATTTGGAGAGGCCTTGGACTGAAATTTTCGCTAACTTTGGMTATTTCTCTCTTGTGCTCTTGTGTATGGCTACTTTCTTGGTTATTGGTTGGTGTAATTGATGTGCTATCCTTGGAGGGCTCTTCTTTTGCTATTGTGGTGGCTTGTCTTGGCATTTTTCCTTGAATTAGTAAGGCTTTTACTTTYTRCTATCATTTGTTATTCAATTCAAGGTTATTTTKCTATATCTAGGTGGGAAGTTAAGTGCATACACCCCCACCTTAGTATCCATTATTTTATGCTTAAGTATTGTTGATTTAATAAGGGTTTACTAAGAGAAGTATAAGTGCATACACCCTCTTATTCTAAACCCTAGCTAAAAATACTTGCCTTGGGAAGTAAGATGATTTACACCCCCAGGTAGGTATTACCTCTAGCTCTTTATTTTCTTGACTCCGTTAACCCAACCATTAAAGGAACTATTCATCACTTATTGCATTAGAGAAATAAATTGTTGCATTGGGAAAAGTGAAATTTCGTGATTTTGAAATTGTTCCTAATGGAATTAAATCTATGCTATAAATGCTTACTTGAACCACTAGGGAATTTCATTTCTCCAAGTATTTCTTGATTATGATACAAATTTAACCTACAACCATTAGGGCTACAGAAAAACCTAACCAAACTCTTCAATAACTCCTAATTTAACCATTGAAAATTGCCTAAAATTTGCCCACATAATCTACTAAGTACATCGTATCTTTTGGAAAAGTTTTGAGTAAGTTTTAGTGGTTGAATATATTTATGTAATAAAAAAATTGTTACAACCATAAGGCTGATAAATATCGCTACAGATAGCATTTTATGACAACCTTGATTTTTGTTCTAAAGTCTTGTTCTATCATTTTTTAGCTAAACTAGTTTTTACTAGCTTGTCTCGTGTTTATTCAATTGGAATTTTAGCACTTATATTTCAGCCCTTATTATATTTTATGTGCTTATATATATCATTGATTATTGCTGCAATTAGGAACAACAATCTTAAATTTATTCTCCACCTAACATTACTATATGCAAGTGTGGCTTTTCTTATGTCTCGAACAAGTCCAAACACCCTTTGCAAGCATCCAAAGATTTGGCAAACTTAAACCACCCGGAGACAAGTCATCAAAGCCATCTTTCTTATTCCATTGTTTACCTTTAGGGGGATTATTTTATTCCTTCATTTCCATCTGTCTCAACCCCCCAAGGTCACCAGGATCACCTCCCTAGAGTGACCTAGTCACCCTTGAAGTGTGGCACCTATATCAAGGTGACATTGGGTATAGTTTCCCTTAGTTGTCGCCACTTGGTGGTTAGGTCTAGATTTTCCCAACCTACAACTTGTCTCACGAGTACCTTTGGGTCATTTTTCGATGGTGTGTTCATAGCAATTTCCACTTTATATTTTTGTGAGAATGACAAAAATCGGACCCCCTCAAACGCCATTTCATGTGACGTCGTTATATCGACAGCACATATATCGTCTCTTGTGCAACATTTCTAGTGTACACATGTCATCTCTACTTTCAATGTCCAATCCCACTATGGACGTCACAACCACGATGCGAGATCATCTCACCTGCGACGTCATAGGGGACATTGTAAGATCGACGAGGGGCCTATATCTCTAACGTTTATGTCGTCACAAAATAGACATACATTGAGTCAGGCATGCGACATCGCGGACCCATAGTGGACATCGCAATACCAACTAAAGGCCTATATCTCCAACATTTACTTTATATCAGCGATAGGAGGGACGTTGAATGGTGCATTGGAAGAGCAACGTCAACTGTAACAAGGTACATCATAAGACTTATGAGGGGCCTATATCTCTGACGTTTATGTCGTCACAAAATAGGCGCCCATTGAGTCGAACATGCAACATCATGGACTCTCGGTGGATGTTGCAAGACCGACGAGGGGCCTATATCTCTGACGTTGATGCTATATCAGTGACAGGAGGGACGTCCAATGTACGTCAGAAGAGAAACATCAGAATACCAACGAGTATTCTATATCTTCAATGTTTACGCTATATCAATGACGGGAGGGACATCAAAAGAACAACGACATGTTGGTATTTAAAAAATAAATAAAAAACAAACAAAACATAGGATAAGAGGGTGGACTTGTATTTACAAGGTGGATGGACTTGTATCTACAAGTAGCACCAAGCACTAGTACTGAATCTTGATATCCCTAATGGATCGAGGGAGAGGAAAAGGCCGACGTCAGAGGGAAAGGGTGTTATTGATGATAAGGACCCCAATATAGGGCATGATTTTTATGATATGTAGTTATTTGTTCTAGCATGATCGTTTTAGGACTCTAGAGGCCAATTAGAGCCTCAATGTTTATGTATTTTTTTGTAGGGCGCTACTTTGTTATATTCACCCTTGCATGGTATATACATGAGAAAACATTGCATATTTTGGGTCTAATGACTAGGATTTACATTGATGTATATGAATAAAATAAATTCATTAAAATTTGAAAATTGTATCTGTTTTGGTCCACTAATTTTGTTTCTGGTTGTATTCTCGGTTCCAATTTTTTGGGATGGACCAGTTTGGGTATGGTTTTTTGGTCGACAAGCTCAGTGTCAATTCCAGTTCTAACAACATGGATTTCTACCAATAATTATAAAAAATTATAAAAAATAAAGTAATAAATGTCAAAATCATAAATTAGTGAGCGTTTTCCCTTCTACTTCCATGTGCTCCAGCACCAATGCATCATAAATGTCCAATCCAAGGGAAACATTTAGAAAATCTATTTCAAATGTGATTTTTTAGCTCCAAGTAATGCCCAACACCAAAGGGATTCCTCACACCAACTAACAATGAATATCAAATGGTGAAAATGATTTTGTGTATGGTTTGCATAGGTTTCAATATAAAGAAGAGGGTAGGTGGACCATCTAGGAAAGGGTGGGAGTGATTAGGGTTTTTTTTATTTTTGTCATTGCATAGACCAACACTTTGGGGATGTGCAGAGATTCCTCATTCCACAAGGTACGTCCATGTGTCCAAGACAAGAGGAACAGGAATGAGGAATTACCCCCCTACATACCCAACATACCTTGCCAAATCGAGTATGGCCTATCTGTACCCAAGATGTATCACATGTCTCCAATGCATCATCCCTATCCAAGACATGTCAATAAGGTGTGAGCACAAATCTCATGTAACATCATTATGTATACTACTTGTATTCTAAATAAATATTCAATATTTGACTATACCAATGTTGAAAATGGTGTAGGTTTCACTTTCATCCTTGGTCAACCTTATATTGTAATCATTACTATATTTCTAGGTTTGGCTAAGCCCAACCTTGTACATGTAGACTCAAACCCTATTGGGTAAAGTGCCCTACCTCTTGATTTGGATATTTATAGACCCACTCTCATTTGTAATTTAACTCAAGTGATTCTTATTCATCTTTTATCAAATTGATCCTTTGCACCATATATTGTGAATCTCAACAACCAAACACAACTCTAGAACATCTAACAACAAAGAGAGGATAAGCACACATGAAGAACAATGTATGCATGATTGGTGTCCTTTTCAATTGAACAAGTGTTTGAAGAAAAGGTTTTTTGACATTACATTTTATTCCACCTTGTGGATTTCCCCTTCATCATGGCTCATTGCTAGTCATTATTCTCAAAACATTGGAGTGATTCACCATTGTAACATTTTAAAATAAGAAAGTACACCCAATATATTAATTTGTAGAGAGGGAGAAAATAGTTGCATTCAAGATTTGCAAGTAATAAACCATTTTCTAGATGAAAAAAAATATATCCAATCTCTTTGAAAGAAAAGATAAATCAAAAGGATCAATTACTTTAAAATTACAATTAACATGCTATATTATTTAATCAATATTTCTGAATAGTCTATGAAATTGGATATGCATAAGCAAACCTTACCTCCTCAACTAAATATTTGATTTTGGATGCATTGTTCTTCTTCAGTTGTTTCTTTCTCTCTGATCTTAGTTCATCTGCAATGATTTAATTTTAATCTCACAAATTATTTAAATATCTATGTTTCTTGACCTAAAAATTTGCATATTCAAAAAATGTCAAGGTTCAAAATGAAACATAGGTAATTTCCCTTCAACATATAAACACAAAAACCTTGCAATTAATCACATAGGTGGAAATAGTGGAAGATAATCAGTTGGGGAAAAGAGAGAATTATGCAAATTTTCTTGTAGTCTTTGATAATCATTGTCTCCTTACAATAACCATCATCTATGTTCCATTGATTCTATCCATTTGCTATAAATTTATAGATCTGATTTGTGAGTTGTAATTGTATTATTGTTGTTGTAGATTGTCTAAACAAGACAAGAATAAATCCCTCCTTTGTTAGTTTTCCCCGGAGCTGGGGTTTCTAGGGTACATCTTGTGTTCTTGTGTTGTTTGACTATTAATTTCCGTTGTGCATGAACTTTACTCAGCTAGTGTAATAATTGTATAGATCAGAATTTTTATTTTTGTAGGAAGATTAAATTTTCTGGGAATAATCTATTGTGCTTGGTTATCATATTGTTGGGTTCAAATTTTTTTACATGGTATCAAATCAAATCTATGATTGAACACATAGTTCACAGAAATTTACAGGCAACTGAAAAGGAACTTGATACAATAGATATGCTCAGATCTAGTGTAGATCTCTTCATATCTAGAGAAGATCACTTCGGATCTAGTGTAGATATATTCAGATCTAGAGAAGAACTCTTTAGATCTAGTTCAGATCTAGCATATCTAATCCAAATCTAGTTAGATCTAGCAAGCCTTCTTCATTTTCAGATCAAATTTCTAGATTCCCATGGCTATCAGTGTGAGGTATGAGGACAGATTGGAGGGAGCCTCCAACTATCTTCAATGGAAGGTTAGGATTACAACAGTTTTGAAGGAGAACAAATTGTTGGCTTTTGCTAGCGCCACAGTTACTCCACCCTCCTCATATCCAATTTCTTTGGACCTCAATGAGGTGAAAGAAGATAAAGCATAAAGGATCTTATTGGATGGTGTCAAGGATCACTTGATCCCACATCTAGTTGAAAAGAAGATAGCCAACGAAATGTGGGATGCCCTGACTAAATTGTACAAGAGTGATAACTAGAATAGGAAGATGGTGTTAAGGAACAAACTGCATAGAACGAAGATTTCCAAGGGAGAGGGTGTTACTTCTTATTTGACCAGACTCACACAAATCAGAGATGATATGGAAACAGTTTTTGATATTGTTCCAGAGAGTGAATTGGTGTGTATAGCCTTAAATGGTTTTGGCAAACAGTGGGTTTCATTTATCAAATGTGTGGTGGGGAATGAGCAGTTTCCTACCTGGGAGAGGCTATGGAATGACTTCATCTGGGAGGATATCTGAGAAGGGTCTCGGAATGGTGAGTAGAAGAATAAATCTGATGAGGAGGAGAACTTAGCACTGGCCACTAAGAAAGGAAAAAGCAATAAGGGTTTTGCAGATGGAGCATCTTCAAAACAGGGTGGCAAGAAGAAGTTTGGTGTTAGAAAGGTCAAATGTTATGTGTGTCATCAGCTTGGAAACTTTTCCAATTAGTGTTTGAACAAGAAGAAAGGAAAAGGAAAGGGAAAGATGGCAGTTGCGGCTGATATGGACACCTTTGCAGCCAAATTTGAGGATGAGTTCTCACTCATCACTTGCATGACAAGCTCACTAGTCACAGGGACTTGGTACATTGATAATGGCGCATCATGTCACATGACAGGGGTACATGAGTACTTCAGCAGGTTGGAGGATTTCACCTCTCAAATATTCATTACTCTTGGAGATGGTGCTAAGTACAAGGCCACGGGATATGAAACAGTCAAGTTCTAGAGGGATTCAGGTAAAGCCTTGTCCATTTATGATGTTTTATATCTTCCAGGACTAACAAAAAAATTGATCTCTATATCTCAGTTGGAAGACAGGGGATATGTGGTGACTTTCTGCAAAGGGAAGTTCTACATACATCCAGAGGGATATATCATTAGCTTGATCAAAGTCATTGGGGTGCGGAGCAAGAAGCTCTATAGGGTACAGTTTGAGCCAGCTCATGCTTTAGTGAACACTTGTATGAGCAGTGGTCAAGATTTGGGTGAGCTATGGCATAGAAGGATGACACATTTGCATCATGGAGCACTTAAGGTGCTAAGGGAATCATTGGATGGACTTCCAACATTCATTTCAGATCAACACAGAGTGTGTAAAGGGTGTGCTTTGGGAAAGTACGCTAAGACAATTTTTCCTAACAGTGATAGTAGGTCCAAGGGAAAATTGGACTTCATTCATTTGGACATCTATGGGACCATGTTAGAAGTGTCCATTAGAGAGGATAGTTACTATGTCACCTTCATTGATGACTATTCTAGGAAGACCTAGATCTATTTTATGAAGACCAAGGATGAGGTCTTCAATCAGCTCCAAGAGTTAAAAGATCTTGTGGAGAACCAGACAGGAAGAAAAATTAAGGTGATTAGATCGGATAATGGACTAGAGTATACCTCGAGTATATTCAAGAAGTTATACGTAGATTATGGAGTTAAGATAGAGTTGATTGTGCCATATAATCCACGGCAGAATGGTGTGTCAGAAAGGAAGAACATATCTATAGTAGGAGCAGCAAAGGCTATATTGCATGATCAGGATTTACCCATGTTTCTATGGGTTGAGGCATGCAACATGACAGTCCATCTGCAGAATAGGAGTCCACACAAAGTCTTATGGAGGAAGACACCTGAGGAGGAGTTCACAGGAAAGAGACCAGATATTGGTCATTTGTGCATCTTTGGGTTCTTGGTATATTGTCATGTTTTGACAGAGAAGAGAACCAAGTTGGATCCCACTGCAGAGAAAGGAATCTTAGTCGGTTAGAGTGAGACCTCAAAGGCCTATAGGGTCTACATTACAACACTAAGGAAAATAGTGGTGAGACAGGATGTGATATTTAAGGAGGACAGGGCTCTTAGGAAGTCTCGTGGACAAATGTCAGCAGAAGGACAAGTTCAAATATTACCTAAGGAGGAGGATACTCAGCCCGGACCCCGGACTTAGAAGGCATGAGTATGAGAATATTTCTAAAGAGTTGGATAGAGAAGAAAGTTTTTTTATCTTGATGAAAAATTTTTTATCTACTAAGCTAGTATCACTTCCATGATTTCACATGATTTCTATGATTTTTTTCCCAAGTCTTAAATTTTCACATAGAAAACCTTTCATTAATAAATAATCACATAACAATTCATAAACATTAACCATAACTAGAATTGATCGCTATATAAACTATGTTAAAAGGATCAATCACACCTGATCTGATGCACTGGTTGGCATAGTTGGAATGGTTTCCCCTGCATGCTCCTCTTCAGTTGTATGACCCTCAGTATGTCCTAATCTTCCTTCACTCAACGAAGAAAGATCTCAAAGTACCTGCCAAAATCATTCAACCTCCACAAATATCTACAAAATCAATACAAGTCATATTTGTATTACATTATTTAGTCTAAGATACATTTTTATGAGAGTGTTAGAACATACCTGAAAGATCTCCTCTTGGTTTCGAGAATAATTTATTGGAGCCATGCATATAATATTGGATCAAACAGCCTCCCTTGATTTGAAGTAGCAGCAACGAAGTCAACATTGACTTTATTGTTGCTCTGTTGGATTGAGGGAGGTTTGCTCCAAGATTAAACGGCTCCAATAAATTATTCTCTATTGAACAGGGCCAACCATGTGAAGGTGGAAGCTCTTATGGCCCCTCCCCCCCCTCACATCACTCTTAATTGCCCAATATCCAATATATTTTCTACTAGAAAATATGCATTAAAAATATTCAAAACTAATAGAATGTGATTGTAAAGCTATACAAGAAAGCTAAGCTAAAATAACTACAAATTTATTTGATTTCAATTTGCTTTGAACATAAGAACTAACCATCTATATTTAATTTTTTTACAACATGAGTACAAAAAAGTATTTCAAAAAAAACAGATTTTATAAATAGTTATTAAAATATTGTACATCATCATTTAGTTTTATTCAACCTCTTCTTCTTAGCTCTAAAATTTCTAAGCATTTCATCAATATCGATGTCTTTGTTCTCTGACTGCTCTTCAAAATCTGATTGTGCTTGCGTCCTCTCACGCAGAGAACGCCTAATCGCAGGGTACTCACGGGGTAATGGAGGCTATTGTGATGATGCAGCACCTAAAAAAGAAAAAAATATAAAATTTAGATGTTCAGTTTTTAAAAATCATTGAACTGGTTTAGTAATATTAAAAAAAAACACATGCAATGTCATTATTTACCTGGTGCAGTAGTCGGCACCATTGGAATGGTTTCCCCCATATGCTCCTCTTCAACTGTATGACCCTCAAGTACAACATTCTTTGTCATTGAAACCACAAATTTTATAAGGACAATCATAAATGTACAAGTAAAAAAAATTAGAAGTACAAAATGTATAACTACGAAATTAATAAGTATATGATTAAAATACAATTATATTGTCATCATGTGCCTTAGTCATAGGACCATCGTGGGGATGCACCCCAATGGAATGGGACTGCATAAGAGAACCATATTTTAGTTGCAAATTATTATTAACATGCTACTCTCCAATACTACTAGTGGGTTGGTTGACAGTGTTGCTCCCCTGATTAAAACAAAGTTGTAACACGTTAAATTTATCAATGATATCAAACATGACTGTATTATATTAATAATGAAAGGTTAATGTGGATTGAATTTTATTTACCTTATCCTGCCAAGCGGTTCTTGGTGACTGCCCCAAACTTTTTTCAATGTTCAACTACAACTTTATAGTCGTACTTGTAACCAAGATGGAGATCTTCCTATGTGGTTTCAGTACCAAACTCATCACCCCCCATTGCATAAGAGTATGTATTTTTAATGTTATTGGTTTCAATTACCTAAAATTTTGAAGCCGATACAAATAAGATATTTGGGTACTTACAATTCGTGATTGCAACTTCAAATAGTTTCCCTTGCCTAGTCTATGTTGGCCACATTTGGCAAGACTTGTTTGTGTTTCCTTTGAAGTTTCAGTCAACCTATCATCAAAAGTTTCAAGTATGTTAATATATACCACACTTCTATTTAGATCTAAAAAAAAATTAAAGGTATTGAATTGAAATTGTAATTTACCTTCTGGGACCAAAGGGTGATTTTCCTTCATCTGTCAATTTCTTCTCTTTTGCATACTCAATGAAAGTCTTCCACTCCCTCTCTGGAATCATAAAAGGATGCTCATATCTATCATTTTGTTTCAAGTGATTCATATAGGTTTCCCGCGTATATTTTAAATATTGGTCAGTTGCAGCGGTAGCCAAGGTTTTATTAAATGTGTCTACACCAAAAAGGCTTTCAAGATAATCCATCAATTCTTTTTTGAGGTTGGAATTCTGAGAATTCCACCTCTCCCATATGGTGGGCCCAAAAATAAGCAACTCCTTATTCTCTAAGACACTATAAAAATCGTTGTTCCCTACACGTAAAAATATTATATGATTATTAATTTTAAAATAATAATTTAGATGACTTATGTTTATTTACATAGAGAACATGAAACAATTAAAATTTTAAAAATTACCTGGGACTTTAACTTGCTTTAATGGAAGCCCTTCCTTGTTGACCATAAATGTGCCCTTAAGGGTCCCCGTGTTGGTCACATGTCTTTCTTTAAGAAAAGAAACCATATAGTTGGCTAAATCATCAGCCTCATCTACGTCACCACCTCCAAAGCCTACATGTGTGGCTTCCTGGAGGTGTATGTCGTGGCTCCCACCTAATGATGTGAAAGATGAAGATCTGAATAGTCGTTTCCTAGCATGTATACGACAACCTATGTCGGTACCATGTGGCGTTTGTGCAGCACCACTACTACCTACACCATGCATATCGAGGATAATAGGATCCAAAAATATTTATATAAGAAAGAAAAAAAATCATTTAGATAATGTAAAAGTTAAAAATCAAGATTTCATAATTGATCTTATGACATAAAAATAAAACCACTTGAAATTATAGTTATTACCTTATATGTGTTAA
>SNQJ01S0190768.1:0-20154 GCA_010110895.2 Picea sitchensis | reverse complement strand
ACTGTGACCCAATGTCACCAGTCCATGATACCACCACTCATGTGCCTCACCCTCCAAGTGTAAGGTTGTGAAACTTATGGCCTCTGTCTCGGTCATCTGGTTGAGCTTGTAATACGTGTCTAGATTTTGTACCCAAGCTCTGGTGGTGTATTTGGATGATCCGTCAAAAGAAGGGATGGTGAGTTTCCCAAATTTTCGGATGAAATCGAGGTTATGCCCCTGTTTTTGTTGTGGTCCTCCCCTCTGCAGCTCTCTGGGGTGCTTCCTAAGTCTGAGTCCACAGTAATCGACTAAGGTCATGTCCTGATGGAATTCATGACCCAATGTTGCGTACTCCCTCCTATACTCTGCAATGTCATCGGCATGAGTGGGTGGCCTCTGTGCTATCAGTGGCGGTGTTGATATCGGGGGTTCCCTCTGGAAACTGGGAAACAAGGGTCTGGGAATCCTACTCATAGAGGTGTATGTGTGAGAGGGTGACTGGGGTCTACTACCTAATCTCAAGTTCCCCTGTTCGGCATGCGAGACTTGTGTATCTGGGGTGCCCACTCTAGCCAATCTATCAACCACTTGAGCCAAGGACTGAGACATGGTCCATTGACTAGCTAACATATCGTTGGTAACCTGCATGAAAGCTTCCTCTGGATCTACGGGGGCCTTTCCACTACCCTCTGGTCGCTCATATATGTCTCCTAGCATCCTCTCTGCCTTGCACTCAACCTCACACTCTTCCCTTCTCTCTACTTCTCTGTGTGCCTCTTCCTCTTCCTCTGAGCTAGGAGGAAAAGGGGGGGAATTAGGCATATGCCTTCTTTCCTGATGCTTGTTGTAAGTGACATATTCGTCACCTACATGTTCACAACCCTCTGGGTCTTCTGCTGCACTCATTGTCTTTAGTCACAGGCCTGTAGGACTAAAGCTCTGATACCATTATAATGTTCCTAACTTGGCTAGTCTAGGAAATGTTGCTAATGTGTGTGTAGAATCAAAGGTTTATAGCATATAAATGATCATACAAATAATAAACATGACAAAGGACTGCAAAGTTTGTATTATGATATCTATGTGGATTACAAAATCGCCAAATGTGGCTGAATAAACTGACAATACTCGACTAGATCAACAAACAAAGGAGCTTAGCCAGAATACAAATAAGCAACTAAAAGATAATACTTGGAATATAGGAGCATTGCGGAATCAATGAAGAATCATGGAAGACCTGGATGATCTTCCCGGTGACTAGGGTGTGTCTTTCAACACCGAAATCAGCCAACTGGTGTCTTCCTCCAAGAATACATTTAACTATCTCTCCTGAGATGCGCCTCTTCTCCTCAATGATAAGTCATAATCTGCATAATAATGAATTAGGTCACTAACCCTTCCTTTATATCTTTCCAAAACCCTAATTCATTGTTGAATTCAAAAACCCTAAATCACGGTTGAAACCCTAATTCACTGATGACTTCTATTTTTAGCTCATAATGACTTAAAAGTGCTTTTAACCCTTTTTAGCTCAATGTCACTTTCTGAATATAACACATGTGACTGGAGTGACCTCTAGTAACCCTGTTTACCCATATTTGGCCCTGGCTATAGTCTAACGAGGCAGTTTAGACCATTAAGCCTCCTCTTTGGAGCTCCTATTTGGAAAGGGACATTACAGACTTCTTGATTACATTATTTTTGTATGAATATTTTTTATTCTATATGAATTGGTTTTGTATGCTACATAGACATTTTTCATTACAAAAATGATATATATCAAGGTTTATTAGTTGTTCAATCTTAGTACATTTGAGAACCCACACATGATAGCCACACATGCATGCCCTCACATATTTTCACATATTTGGGGCATAAATTTGCCTCTTGGATACAATATGAACGAGCTTGAACAACAAGAAGGAAAATGCAACCACAATACTAAATATGTACTCTATCAACTATGACTCTATTTATACTTGAAAAGAGTCCTATATAGACCATCTAATAAATCCCTTGATTGGTGGGAGTTGTTCCTTAGTTACCTAATTTCTTGCATGTTGTTCAAGGAACTATTTTCCTCCTTTTTCAATTCAAATCCTCAAGATTAGAAATATATTGAATCGCTTAGGGTCTTTATGGCTTCCTTTATGTGCTAGCAGATTTGAAGGTTGTGAAGGGACAATATCCCTTAAATTTTTCAATCGTTAAAAAAATCGGTCTATGTTAATCAATGAAGGAGATAAACTTGTCATGTGGGTCAAATCCTTTCACCATAGTTGCGCTATTTCCTTCTTGTGAACCATATTAACTTAAAGATTCAAATCACACAAAATCATAAAAATGCTTATTATCAAACATCTATCACATTCATATTTATATTAAGTAATATCACATTTTATTATATAAGAATGAGTCATAGTATCTACATCGGTCATCAAAAGTGATAATATTTTCCAGGAAGGTCTTGGATTATGAGGAAAAATGTATCAAATTTGGACATAATGTAGGCCATGGAAAGTGACAAATTGAAGGCCCATCACTACCCCCCAATTGGAGGTTTTGCACACCCCTATCTAAAAAAAAGGACAATTTCCTAATATGATGATAACGAGTTCCATGTTCCAATTTTTGAGCCAAAAAATAATGGTTGGGGCCATTCCCATGTGATGAGTTGTAACACCATACCATGATAGTGACACATTAAATATTAGTATTAGTAGAGGGACGTGTGCCATGGCTAGTGAGATCATTTGAGCACTAGGAGTTGTAAGTTGGGGGTTGTGAATGATAAGGAATGAATGAAGATCATATGGTGATTTGTGTATGACTTCTTGATTACATTTTTTTTGTATGAATATTTTTTATTCTATATGAATTGGTTTTGTATGCTACATAGACATTTTTCATTACAAAAATTGTATATATCAAGGTTTATTAGTTGTTCAATATTAGCACATTTGAGAACCCACACATGATAGCTACACATGCATTCCCTCACATATTTTCACATATTTGGGGCATAAATTTGCCTCTTGGATACAATACGAACGAGCTTGAACAACAAGAAGGAAAATGCAACCACAATACTAAATATGTACTCTATCAACTATGACTCTATTTATACTTGAAAATAGTCTTATCTAGACCATCTAATAAATCCCTTTATTGATGGGAGTTGTTCCTTAGTTACCTAATTTCTTGCATGTTGTACAAGGAACTATTTCCCTCATTTTTAAATTCAAATCCTCAATATTAGAAAGATATTGAATCGCTTAGGGTCTTTATGGTTTCTTTAAGTGCTAGCGGATTTGAAGGTTGTGAAGGGACAATATCCCTTAAATTTGTCAATCATTAAAAAAAATGGTCTATGCCAATGAATGAAAAGATAAACTTGTCATGTGGGTCAAATCCTTTCACCATAGTTGCACTATTTCCTGTTTGTGAACCATATTAACTTAAAGATTCAAATCATACAAAACCATAAAAACACTTAATATCAAGCATATATCACATTCATATTTATATTAAGTAATATCACATTTTATTATATAAGAATGAGTCATAGTATCTACATCAGTCATCAAAAGTGATAATATTTTCCAGGAAGGTCTTGGGTTATGAGGAAAAATGTATCAAATTTGGACATAATGTGGGCCATGGAAAGTGACAAATTGAAGGCCCATCACTACCCCCCAATTGGAGGTTTTGCACACCCCTATCTAAAAAAAAAAGGACAATTTCCTAATATGATGATAAGGAGTTCCATGTTCCTTATTAGAAATGGCATAGGATTTTAAGTGGTCTAGATGCATTCTACAATTTATTACAGTAATAATATGGTATCTACAAAAACCACAAAGATGAATATGAAGAACTAATTTTGTAGAAATTGTAGGAAATTTTCAAGAAGAAATATATTGCCTTGCAAGAATCTCGTGATCGACTTCATAAACAATCAAATGCCTTACAACTATTTTTTCTCTATTGTGAACATAACTGGAATATTGAAGGATTAGCTAGAGACAACCAATACCTAGTCGGAGGAAGCAAATTCCCTCTTATACACTAATGTCATGATCTAACCTCGATAAATATGTATGGACTATATCACAAGTTTGTCAAAACACAGTAATACTCGATAGACAAGTACTCGAAAAATTTCACAAGCTTTGTATTTTATTTGATCTTATCTTTGATTTTTTCTCGCATCTAATCTATTGACCATATTCCACTTATTGGCCATCGTCCAGTTACAAACCATTCACTTATGTGGGTATAATATGAGTAATCTTTGAGTCTTGAAACCCTCCCATACCATCAAGGCATGCATCTAGTGCAACCATGTCAAATTTCAATGACTACAGGAAAAGTTTGAGAAAATTTCAACGTTGGCCTCATTAACTGGTCACTTTGCGCGATCAATGAGAATCAACACTTAGTATAGTAATAAACACCAGTAATGTGCCTATATCTAATTGGTCTTCTCTTTGGTCACCTTTTCCTTCTCAGTTTTCACATGGATATGTCTTCTTTGACCCCTTTTCATGACCTAACCTCAATAAATATTTATGGACTATATCACAAGTTTGTCAAAACACACTWATTCTCAATAGACAAGTACTCGAAAAATTGCACAAGCTTCATCTAGTATTTGATCTTATCTTTGATTTTTGCTCTCATCTAAGCTATTGACCATATTCCACTTATTGGCCACCCAGTTACAGTCCATTCRCTTATGTGGGTATAATATGAGTAATMTTTGAGTCTTTAAACCCTCCCATATCGTCAAAGCATGCATCTAGTGAAACCATGTCAAATTTCAATGAATACAGGAAAAGTTTGAGAAAATTTCAACATTGGACCCATTAACTAGTCACTTTGTGGGGTCGACGAGAATCAACACTTATTCTAGTAATCAGCATTGGGCATGTACCTATATCTAATTGGTATTATCTTTGGTCACCTTTTCCTTCTCAATTCTCACACAACCATCTCTTATTTGACCCCTTTTCTTTACCTAACCTCGATAAATATTTATGGACTATATCACAAGTTTGTCAAAACACAGTAATACTCGATAGACAAGTATTCAAAAAATTGCACAAGCTTTGTCTGTTATTTGATCTTATCTTTGATTTTTTCTCCCATCTAAGTTATTGACCAGATTCCACTTATTGGCCACCGACCAGTTACAAACCATTCGCTTATGTGGATATAATATGAGTAATCTTTGAGTCTTGAAACCCTACCATACCGTCAAGGCATGCATCTAGTGAAACCATGTCAAATTTCAATGACTACAAGAAAATTTTGAGAAAATTTGAACGTTGGCCCCATTAATTGGTCACTTTGTGGGGTCGAAGAGAATCAACACTTATTATAGTAATCAACATTGTTAATGTGCATATATCTAATTGGTCTTCTCTTTGGTCACCTTTTCCTTCTCAGTTTTTGCATGGCCATGTCTTATTTGACCCCTTTTCATGACCTAACCTCAATAAATATTTATGGACTATATCACAAGTTTGTCAAAAGACACTAATTCTCGATAGACAAGTACTCGAAAAATTGCACAAGCTTTGTCTGTTATTTGATCTTATCTTTGATTTTTTCTCTCATCTAAGATATTGACCATATTCCACTTATTGGCCACCCAGTTACAGACCATTTTCTTATGTGGGTATAATATGAGTAATCTTTGAGTCTTGAAACCCTCCCATACCATCAAGGCATGCATCTAGTGCAACCATGTCAAATTTCAATGACTACAGGAAAAGTTTGAGAAAATTTCAACATTGGCCCCATTAACTAGTCACTTTGTGGGGTCAACGAGAATCAACACTTATTCTAGTAATCAACATCGGTCATGTGCCTATATCTAATTGGTCTTCTCTTTGGTCACCTTTTCCTTTTCATTTCTCACACGACTATGTCTTATTTGACCCATTTTCATGACCTAACCTCCATTACGAAAATATCTTCATTAATGAATTCTAGTGTTTTATAACAATTCATGCATGTGTGCATAGTTACCATCTCATTTTGTTTCGATATTTATCTCTATTCCACCATGCCTCTTTTGATCATTGTTCATGTTTGTATCACCAATCTTAATATTACTGTCATTAATTTAGGTTAGTTTATAGATTAATTTAGTTTAGTTTGGTTTATAGGTTAATTTGGTTTGTAAATATTTGTAGATCAATTGTAAAACAACTGGAACTTTTCTCGAACAGCCCTCCCATAAGTTTTCAATTCTTAATATTGATTATAACAACAATTAGCAACATGTAGTATAGGATATCAAAAAATGAAATAAAACTTAAAAACATGTAATTAACCCACATAAAAAATTATTTAAAGAGAATAATTCATACAAATTAAAATATCTAGTTATGTACGTCATCCAATACAACATTTGTATCATCCTTCTTATGTATATTCTTCTTGATCATCCAACTCGACATTTGTATCAACATCTGATTCAGAAACAATGTTGAAAGGATTGATGATATCATCATCGTCATCAATGTCATTTTCGATCATATCTTCATCGATATCATCATCAAGAACTAGCGCATTGCCTCGTACGCCTAGTTCGTCTTCTCAGTCTTCTTCATTTGTCAACCCATATTCTCCATGCTCTAGCTCTACATCATCTTCTTCTTCAATATCATCTTATTCATCTACAATTTACTTTATTGGTCTTCCTCGTGGAGCATATCTAACAACAAATGACCAATCCCTCTTACCTGAAACCTTTGAGTAAAAAAATTCTTCACGTTGACTTGGAAAAACATAGCGACCATTTTCTTTTTCAAAAACCATTGTTTTAATCATCGAAAATTTGTTGGCATGCTGAATAAAATTTATTTCCTCATCATGTTCATGCATCCATGACCTACACCATTTGACATTGAACAAAACTAATTTGAAGGAATTAAAGTCACACTCAATTATATCATTCAAAAACCCATAGTATATATTTTCATGTTCTCGAGAGCGTCTGTCACTCCTGGAGGAAACATTAGTGACCTGGAATATTGTAGTTATCCCACTATCAAAAAATTTCCTAGTTTCATCCAACTATTTTATGTGAAATTTGCAGTTATTGCACAACATAGCCTTGTGGTGTTTCAACTACAATATGTCAGACATGTAAAATATGCATTGTCAATTAATAACAAACTAATTTATATAACTTGGAAAGTATAATATGGAAAAAACACACCTACAATCACATTAATATAGCATGAAATAACTGAATAAAATGGGTGAATTTGTTTTCCTTTCCATCTTTCAAACAATATGTTAAATCTATTTCCCTCTACGTAACATCAGAATCTCCATTACAACGAGTGTCTCTAACCAATTCATACATTTTTTTTCCATGATAACCTGTCGCCATGACGTTGTTTATATCTATCAATCCATACCTTCATCCATTCAAGATTGTTTGCAATGTATAAATGTAGTGCATCCCAATCTTGAGAAACTGACCGATCAAAAAATCACAATTCAACCAATATTAAATATTAGTTATAACCATGGTAAATATTAATAAATGATGAAAGAATAAATATTAAATGAGTATGATTATATTTATTACAAATATCCACAATTTAATTACCTCTCACTTTCTTCATTGTACATTTCCCAAACAACTACTCCCCTTCAAATTTTTTGATGGAGTTCGCATCCCAAATGCAATCCACTGCATGCATAGTGTGCCCTGCTAATTTAGGAAGATATTGACTAATATACACCATGGATTCATATACCATATATCCCTCCACCATAGAACCCTCAGGACATGTTCTTTGTCTAACCAAAGCCTTAAATTATTTCAAGTGTCTCTCCACCATCCACGTTGACCTTGTGTATACAGGTCCACACATTTCAATCTCCTCAACTTGGTGTATGAGGTAGTGTTCTTGTGCATTGAAAATTTGTAGAGGTAGATACTTTTTCATTTCACACATTACCCGAGGAGTTTCTCTCTTCCAATACTTATATCATCTTCGTGGATTTATTTCAATGACAACCATCTACAGATCATGATGCAAGAAAATAAAATGTTTCAACAAAACATAATACATTTTACATTACAAGTAAAACACATATCATTAAGTACAACAAAAAATTGAAAAAAAAAATTGCATATATATTGCAGCTACTTACCTCATGTATTTTCCAACATCATATATAACTTGTTTGACATTGTTGTCAAAGTCGTTTGGGAGAGATAGAGGTAGAACATACTATAAAAATAAAAAAGAATCGTTACTTATTTCAAAACTAGACAAAAAAAATCAAAATATCTAAAAATGTATACGACCAATATATAAATATGAATACTAAAATTATTAATTACCTTAATGAATGTATGCCAATCATGTGTTTTTACCCCACCAAATTCACCTTTCTTCGTTAAGATATTGTTTATGTTTGAACAAAAACCTATGGGTAATTTAATTCTTTGAATGACCTCTTTTACACCATTGCTTTGTTTCTATGTTAATAACCATGAAAGGCTATTTTGGTCTCCATCGCTATTTGATCGGATCACAATTTGCATTGCATGATTGGCTTCCTGAATATCATTACAAATTTTGACACTTGTTTCTTTATCCCTCCTGCCATCTATGACTTGCCATAATATGTTTGTCACATTCTTCTCGATATGCATTGTATCAAACAAATGAACTATTTTTATCTCCTCATAGTAAGGCAACCTCATGAATTGAGTGGGATAACATTTCATTCCTCGTGGAATCCCATTATTACTACCTTCACGACGGCGACGTTGATGAAGCATAAAAAAAAATCAGAACGTTATTTATTAAATGCAGTAAAATAAATTGAATAATTAAAATAAAATTTCAAAACATGATTTCATTTACGATACATAAACAAAATGCGTACCTAGAGGATTAATTGTGTGATATGCCAACTTCCATAGGTGAGATATCATTCTTTGTGTTTTTAGTCCATTATCTTGTTTCCCATTGAAAATATATTTTTCAGTAGTATGATACTTATGGTTCTTAGAGAGGAAGTGTCTATACTCAACAAACACCTCCTTTCCTAAAACTTTTTGACCGACAAGATTTCACCTTAGGACCACAAAATGGACATGAAAATTTACTCTTTATTTGAAGACTTGCAACAGATGGATTAATGTGAATTATTAATATACGAAAGGATTATTTAAACAACATGCATGATATCTTCAATTAATTATATACTATTCAAGCGTGCAATATGGAACGTTACATATCACAAAAATGTGTTAGTTTTGGGGCATCATGAATTGTCCATAAAAAGTATTCCACGACATTGAAATCTCTTCTTCCCAATTGGTTTAAAGATAACATACATAGTGATGCCCTCCCATAACTTTAGTAGCTCGTCAATAAGAGGCTCGGTATACACATTCATATATGTAAATTGGTACTTACCTATTTGTTTGAAATAACATGAAATTACAACCATGGTATGTATATATACGTAAATAAATAAATAAAAGATATTATGCAAAAAAAAAAATGAAAATTTACATTCGAAAAATTAATGTAAACAAATACATGGAACAATCATTGTCAACATTATTTGCTCTCTCTTTATTGACATCCAAGGAGGAATGTTATTGTTGATAACAAAAATAGGCCACACTGAGTAAACACATTGAATCTCTCCAAATGGATTAACACCGTTAGTTGTCAATGAAAGCCTAACATTATGAGGTTCATCTGTAAATTATGGCCATTTTGCAGCAATTTCCCTAAATGCATAACCATCTGCAGGCATTCGAAGAACACCATCTCCAATTCTCTTTCATGCATGGTAATCCATAAACTTTGCTATGCTTTGGCACATGAACAGTCGATGCAAATGTGGAATTATAGGAATATGTCGGAGAACCTTTCGAGACACCATTTTTGTTACTTGATGAGTTCGATATCTACTAATACCACATACCGAGAATTTTTTTTTTGACGCATTTTGTCCATAATATATAATATGATCATCAGGACATGCATCTATACTTTTATACTCCATTCCAATGTCTTTCATAATGGCATGCAAATCTCGATATGTGCGAGGTAAAATATTTGACGAGGGTAACAGAAATTCATCTAACAATCTGAAACATAAAAAATAACTAGTTAATGTAAATAATAGTAATTGTAAATATTGCAATTTTATTTTACATATTAATTAACACTAAAAAAAAGGGGAAAAAGTCAACCTTTATGTAGATGTGATGAAACATATTACATGCCTTAGGATCTATGTCATACAAGTGTTTGACAAATGATTCGTAACCTTTAAGTTCACCAGCAGCAATGTAGTAGAGAGAATATTTTCTCTTGACCCTTTATAAAGTCATTTATTTTCTTTTTCAATCAGAGCTTCATCATAAATTCTATCACTATTGTCCCCATGATCCTCATCTGGATGACCGAATAAGTCTTGGATCATTTGATTTGTCCCATCATCTTGAATTATGTTACTATTGTCATCTACTTCCATGGGATCAATAATTTGATCTTCATTATCTCCTTCATGTTCCTCATCTTGTACAACATCATTTTTTATACTACTTAGTGTTTTCTACAGAAAGTTAGGGGAAAACTCTAACTTTATAATTACAAACAATCATGCAAAATTAGTGCATGTATAAAATAGTATAAAAGTTTGAAAATACAATCAATATTAAAACAGATAATATATATATATACCATGGGATGATATCCATTTGATCCCTCGTCCATGTGCCCATATTTTCTACAATGTTTTTTAGATGATGCTATTAAAACTCTTTCTAAATGTCTAGTACAACAATTTTTGCAAGGAAAATAACATTTACCATCACCCTTTTCACCCTCTTCAATTTTTTCCCACCTATAATGTTTTTTGACATTCTTCTCCACAGACATATACTGATGATTATCTTATAAAATTGAGTGGTGTATAATAGAATATCTATTATATATTTTTTTATAACATATGAAGAAAAAAAACTTGTTTTTGTTCACCAAGAAGACCTTATACCCTTTTTGAACTCTTGTTGTTATAGCAAACGTTTTGAACCCTCTAGTTTTTCATATCATTCCCTGGGTGCCTGATTAGGCACGTACAAATATTTCTTCAATTTGTATACATGAGACTCATTTTCATGTATCTTTGTGGTTGCACTATGTACACTTGTTCTTGCTACTAGAGCAAGTGTCTCGTCACATTATTCTCCCTATTGCTGGGAGAATCCTTTGGCCACAAATCTTGCTTTGTACTTATCTATGATGTCATCTACAGCATGCTTGATCTTATATATCAACTTGGAATTCACTACTAACTTCCCTTCTAGTCTCGGAACCAAGGAAAAATCCATATCTCAGTCCTTCTGACTGGCTTCCTCCTCTGCCACTAAAATAAGGGAATCCTCCCAAGAGGTATCATATCTCTTTGAATCCTCTGAAGCTTTGATCTAGCCTCCTCTACTTATGACACTTGTTTTTCAGTTGTGGAAGACATCTCTCTCTCCCGTCTAAATCTAAGCATAAATAATTTTTGAATGAAAGTCTCTAAGCCATTAACTCTCTATGAGATCAAGCTCACTTTGATTCTGCATGCTCCCTTTGAAGAATGACTCCCTCTGTTTCTATATAATATTCAAATCCATCTACTCCCTCTACATGTGTTGACCTCCTTTGAAGTCTAATCTCCTATGAATTGTCTTGGGGAGGTTGCTCCTCCCTACTGGATCATGAGGGATGACTCCCTCTAAAATCTATCTCCTTATTATCAAGTACTTGGTGGGGTTTCCTGCCTCAACATTGGTGAATCTATCTTCTCATCCTCATGATATGGCTCATCAATGCCATATATTTGTATCCCCTTTGCATCCTGCAAAGTATCATGGGACCATGCTAGTCTCTTCTTGGTCGACGCAACAATTATGGGTAGTCCTTCCTGGCTCTACTAACTCTTCATGATGATCTGAAGTGTGATCAAATGAACTAGCGAGATCTATACGGACATCTTCAGAGCCTTCTACTCCTTAAAATCAATATCCATATGAGATACTATGTATCCGCAAAAGCACTCTTCTTGCCAGAAGGTTCTGAATTTGTCATCTTCCTTCATTACATGGATGTGTACAATCGTGTACACAACTCTATGTTTGGATAGTCTACTCCATGTCTCATATAGAGACCATCTAATATGTTCCTCTTGCAATTGTCATTATATCTCCCTCTTAGAGATATCACCTGTGACTTGCCCGAAACAAGAGTAACAACAAGGGAAAATAGCAAACAAGAATAATATTCTTATAATAAGAATGATAATAAAACAAGAATGGGAACAATCATCACAGTAGCTCCTTCTCAAAGCTATCACTCGTGATATTCCTGGAACAAGAGCCAAAACAAAAAAATACAATAACAAGAAATAAGAACAACACTCTTCAACACTCTTCAATTGTTGTGACCAATCATTCCTCCACGGTAACCTATTCAGAACAAGAAACAAGAACAATAACATATGCATGGTAACCTCCATGGAATTTACAAGATAACCTACCTGGAACAAAGTCAACAACCAAGAACATCTCCTAGAGGAGATCAATTTATCTTGTAACCAATTGCATCATTAATATTGAACAATGAGATTTTACTTAATGATCATAATACCAACAATATTTAAGTGTTACTAAACATTTGATAGCAATAGCAGTAATAGAACTCTAAAGACTATCATTCTAGTTACAACACTTACTTAAATTGTAGCAATATAAAATATCAAACCTGATATGAAAACCTGTAGTCTAGTTGTTGTTGTCCCATTTGAGTTGTCTTATATTGTAGGAGACATCGTCATTGTTGCCTCCAACTCTTGGGCTTCCTCTAAGTTCACTAGATCTAAGATCCCTTTGGTTCTACTATCACTGTTTGGATAAATTTCCTTTTTCCAAGTGTACGTCACCTGCAAGCACCCTTATCTTATATACAAGTACACCATCCAACTTTGTCTTCTAATCTGAGACATTACATCAATAAGAAAAAGTTAGAAATCTGAATCAGAAGGCTCATTATCCAGGAAAATGTCAACAAGCTTAAAACCCTAAAAATTCAATTTTGACGAAAATTCAATCTGAGAAGCACAGTAGGTGTGTTAGAGTAGGGCAAGTTGATCAGTGTTGGAGTGTGTCCCAATCGACTTTATAATAATTTTTCAACGAGCTTGACAAATACAATTGTGCAGCGACAAATTGCATGTGCAACGACAAATCTCAATGATGTGGCAAATCTCTTGATCTTCCTTCCAGCAATTAGTCTTTTCTGAAGGAAACCTGCTCTAATACCATGTTATATTTTCATTAGTTTCGTTAACATTAGATTTACCATAGAATTTTTTATCTTCTTTTAACATTCAATAATCATATACTAAAATATAGAAGTAGCAGATAAACAAGCACAACAGGACATAAAGATTTATCCTGGGAATTATCTCCAAATACAACCATGAACAGGCTATAATCACAAGAGCAAACCAACAATGAAGAATCGAATACTTATCTCTTCTTCTTGTCAAAACCTAGCAAGGGTAGACAACTGAGTCACCACAAAACTGGCACAACTGGTAACTGCATCTACAGTTGCTACTGCAACTAGCACGAAGCAACTGGGAAACACTACACAACCTTAGCAAAACTCTTCCAGAGGTAACGCATAAGAGAGATCACCAAGAACCACCAAAAATATCCTTCCCCAAGTGGGGTGCACTCTCCGAGAGAACCAGGAACCAGAAATAGAAAAACTGCAACTGCAACAGCAATTGCAACTGCCTAGTGCGCACTACAGAAGGAGAATTGTGTGAATGTACAAATGAAGTGACCCGGACTTGTATTTATACTCATCTAGACGCCTGTTTGGGGTTGACTTCTTATTCTAGGTCTTCAAATTTACTTTATTATTTCTATGGGTTGACTTCTCTTCCTGGAAATTATATTTCCACTTTATTATTCCTATGGGACAACTTCTCTTATGTGGTCTTATATTTCACTTTATTCTTTTTTGGGGTATTCTTCAATTGTTCAATTGTCTTCCTTTGACTTCTTGGAATCTTCTTCTTCACTAAGAAAATTTGTCCAGGAGGAAAATACCTCTCACAGCTACCAAAACATCAACAAGAGGATATTCAGAGACTCGATTAAGGATCACTTGATACCTACGTATCATAATTGAATACACCAAAGGAAATGTTTGATGTCCTAACCAGACTTTATGAAAGCAAGAATACCAGCAAGAATTTAACCTTAAGGTATCATCTTATAAATGTAATGATGAACAAGTCGTAAATTGTCTCCAACTATTTCATGAGAATTTCACAGATCAAGGACCAGCTAGTAGCCTTTGGAGACTCAATAGACAATGCAAAACTCATGACCACAACACTTAATGGATTTCCCTCTTCTTGGGACCCATTTGTTCAAGGAATTTTCACAAGAAGTAAATTGCCCAAATTTGACAAGTTGTGGACGGATTGCACCCAAGAATAATCTAGATTGATATCCAAATGTAGAAGACAAATGATGAAGGAAACCAAGCTATTGCTTCTAATGTGAAGAAAAGGAAAGAAAAGAGAGAATCCAATATGAAGAAAACTAGAAGACCACATTGTTGACGCCCAAAAGTGAAACATGAAATCCATGTCTGCGAATGAGTTGCAATGCATATTTACTTATATACATTTAATATAATACTAAATAGGTGGGACCCCATTTTAGGAAAACGATGATGGAAATCTCTTCTCTTATTTGTGCTCATGATTACCTTACGAGAAATATTCTACAGTTGAACAAAGAAATTATATCCTATTTCCATGTGCAAATGATGGATGTTGAGTATACTGACAATTTGATTTTTGTTTTTTTTTTGAAGGAGAAAATATTTGTTTTAATAAGAATTTTGGTTTATTTTGCTACACCTAGATGTTGACATATTATTCAAACTCCAAGAACAATCCACATTGCAACTTATGATGTATTGGACTTATGGTATACTTGTTATATATTGTGAACAATTGATATGTTTTATGGAATGGAAATCATTCGTTAGTAAGAAATGTGGGACATGTTTTGGTGATAAGTGTTGAATGGACATATAATACTTATGAGATCTATGTGGGGGTAGGGGCAATTCAATTTTGAATTGGACTTGTTATGTTTGGTGTCGAATTGAATATACATGGTTGACTATGTGTTTTATGGAAAATGTTTTGTACGTTTGGGTGCGTTCCATACTTGGTTGTGGTTGATGGAAATTAATGTGAAAAGAGGGGAAACGATGTGCATTTACTACACATCATTATTACCCTACCTCGAAGCTGCCACCTTCACTATACTCGTTCTTGTTTTGGTTCCTCTGGTTAGTATTTCCTCTATTTTTCTCAGCCTTTGGAAGAATAGTGGTGCTCTTTAGATTTCTGGCATTATCTTTACAGGTATGTTGGCTCTTATCTCTCCATTCATGAACTATGACTTTGCTTTGAATAAAATAATTATGTTGGCTCTTAGAGTTTTCATGCAGAGTGTGTTTTATTTATGAAGATTACAGTGGATGTATGTGGGCATTCTAGCTATGCAAATTACATTTAAATTGGGTTTCTTCCTGTTGGCATTTAAACGTTTCAAGATGGGAAATTTGTTTGGCATTCCATTCTGTTTGAAGTATGTGGTTGTGTTGCACCCAAAATGAATGTTGGTTATTATGGTATGACTGTTGGCAAATGATTATGGTGAATACATTCGATTTCACTCATTTCTTGTTATTAAATTTCGAAGGGTTTTCTCTATGAAATAAAAAGAACAGTTGGGTTTTTGTGATTATTGTGTAATGCCACACCCTCTACCCAGTCCTTGGAAGATTTTTGTCCCTTTGTATGGTCATTCCACTGTTTGAAAATATATTGGAGACCCATGTATTTTCCTTGCGACCACTTTGGGAGGTCTGCGGAAAGGTTTGTTTTGGGAAGAAAAAAAAAATGTTTTTCATTGCAGCCCCCATTTCAAAATATTTTGCCCATGTGTCTGCCTAGACCTCGGATTTTGTTTTTTTATATATGGATAGCTAGTAAATTTGAACTAGGGTTTTGATATTTGTTATGGTGTTGACCCGACAGTGGGAAAGATTTTTTATATCCATGAAGTATTGGCTCATTTGTTATTTATCTATGAGATTTTAGTTTATTTTGAAGTTATATGGTTTTGAACAAAATGATGACCACCAGTTTCGCATTGAGGTTTTGAACCCAGTCCGTTTATGCAACAATTATTGGGATTGTGATATAAATTTTATATAATGAAAGGTCAATGGATTTATGCTTGTTTTCTTAGCCTCCCATGTTGGTTTGAGGCAAGCTGATTTCAAATGAATTTGTAAACAGTCTCATACAAAAGGTTTTGCTAGTTTAAATGGACATCTATAAAAATAAAAAATAAAAAGGAAATGAAAATTTTAAAGTTTGACAGTCCTGAAATTTTCCTTGGGTTTTATATTGAGCACTGTAAAAATTGTCATGTCTTGGATTTGAATTGTTAACAGAGAAAGTTTTTTGGAAAATGATGGAAATATCGATTTTTCAATAAATGTTATTTCATGTAATAGAACAGCAATCGTCTCATTCTCGTTCATTATCTCACTTTCTGCTCATTATATGCCCACCACCTTCCCAAATACATTTAATTTATCCCTTGTTCTGTTATTATGAATTTCATTTTAAAAAAGAAAGGATTAAAATGGAAAGAAAGGGACTAGATGATGACTCGTGTTGGAAGTTTGGATATGGAGACATTGTTTGCCTCTGCATTTGTTTGAACAGTATTCATTGGTTGGTTCTCGTCCATGCTACCATTTTTTGCTCATTACAAATCCCCCCATATTCCCAATATCCCTATCACTCTCTATTCAAATGGAAATTGATTATTGAATTTAAAAATATGATGGATGGATGGATTGCATGTGTTTATGTCGTGAATGATAGAGCCAACCTTTTGATTTTATTTAGGTAGAGTATCGATGCATGGATTGTTAATATTTTTTCATAACATGATTGGAATATTGTTTTAATATGAGTTTATTTAGCAGAGGCAGCAATGGTAGAGGTGAAAATAGAGGCAGAGGAAATAAATTGCAAAGAGGCCATAGAAGGCCACGATTTTCGATACATTTTGACATTGATCCACACGAACTAAATCAACTTTTCCATGCTGGGTTTTTTATTCTAATTGGCCAAGGAATTATGCAACCTATACCTGAGAGGCCTCCTTTTCAGCCACATCGGAATTTTTCTAATATCCATGTCCCTCCTCATGTGTCTATGCATCTAGAACCACCTGCCAATGATGGTTGGAAAGAAATTGTTCATCAACATGTAGCTCATCACCATGGTTGGCCTATTGTATCATTTTCATTACCCCCTCCTCCACCGCCAATCAACTCAAATTCCCAATTTGATCATGTTGTCTCACCAGTACAGTCCTCAGATGCAAGCAAAAGGATGAAAAATAATGTTCTGAAGCCAGAGCTAAATAAGGGGAAAGGAGTGGCCAATCCCTCCAAGTCCTCCAAAGATTCCTCTGAATCTATGTCTTCCCATCTTCACCTCAAAGATAGTTTCTCCCATATCATCAGTGAGATAGTCCCACAAGTTCCTAATCATCTAGAGACTATTGCACAGGAAAAGTCAAAAATGGGATCAAAAGAGGGCAGCAGTGAAAAGAGGCAAAATGCCTCACACAACAAATATGGTTTTCAATATTTTTTTTAATGATTTTATTTTGAATACAAATCTTATTGGTGTGATAAAAATTGTTTCAGACATCAAGGATATATTTAGACAGGATGTTTTGGGACAGCATGAATATGACTCTATTTTTTGCTATACTCATGTTTTATTTTGATCTTAAAATATTTTGACTATTTATGAGTATGGGAGTTACAAGGTGAATACTTGGGTTAATTTTTTGGGGTATTACGTTTCATTTTTTTACAATCATTTAAAAAATGAAAATGGACTGACAAGGGGTCCCACCTATATAGTTATTATTTAAATAGACTCTTATTTATATATTATTAATTATGTGTCTCAACAAATTAGCTATACTAATTAAGCTTAACAAAATGAAGGTAGTTGAACTACCATAACTTAATGGCAAAGAATAAAATCTCAATCAAATAAAGAGACAAGAGTAAGAGAGATAGAAGGAGAACTTTTGCTATAAGGTTTTCTTTGTACTTGTGAGATACTTACTTTCTTTGTTCATTCTAAGTTTACTAGAAGGTCTAACCATCTTGATGACAGAAGGGTCTTATTGAAGGCAGCGGGATTCAAAAATGAATCATATTTTCCAGCATCTTATCTTTAAAGGTCTATGATTTATCTTTGGCAATCTGTGTGTTCTTGTTTGTTTATGGATTAAATTTCATGACTAATAAAGAATATTTTGCAGAGTCAAGTGACATCATTTTTTGGCAAGTTGATCCATATATTTAGCTTCAGTTTTATTTTGTTGTCAGAGTATTTTTGTATGGTGTCCATGGGAGGATTCTAAATCTGACTTTGGTCCCTACCCTTGTAGGGATTTGTAAATAGAATTTAGCTTTCTAACTCAGAATGAAATCAATATAAAAATAAAATTTATGATTTCAGTCTCACATGTGTATCTTGATGATGTGGTTCAGATTTTTCTTTTATCCTTGTCTCTTATCCATGTACACACTTATGTAATTTCTCACTTAGTTTTATTTCTTTTGTACAACTATATATAATATATAAAACCAGCCTTGGTCCCTCGTACTTAATACATGTGGATTAAGTGATTATTATTTTTTATTTCAAGGCTATAAACCTCGGGTAACATTCCCAACTATCTTGCCTTAACCCAACAAGATCTGAAAATGCTTGAGTAAGGTTCCTCATACCTTTTCCTCAACACACACCATAAGAAGGATGTATCTAAAATCATATGTTACACTTGTAAGAAGTTAGGACATTATGYCTTTCAATGTTCTCRTGGGAAAGGAAAGAGGAAACATCATGAACATGCAGCAGATATGGAAGAGTCGGTTGTCATCCTAATACACACCTATAAACGAGGAGAAGTCTCCAACCCACTTGGTGTGTCCTTGGAGGAAAAAACATGAATCCAAACCCATTGTCACCTCAATATGGACTCATTCCATCTAGGCTCACTCCTAGGGAAGCCAAGTGGGGTTAACCTTATTAAACTATGTGAACGTTTATTAAATGTTATAGGAGTTAATTAAGTTGTTGATTAATGTTACCTAACCCAATGATAAGCAACCAATACAATATGCAACCTTTTAATGACAACCAAACCTTTATTTATTATGCAATTAGACCAATGCCTAAAGATTATCAAAATTCTCTTATTGAAATATATTCACAAAAATATATCTTTACAACTTGAAATAAAGAATAAATGTATCCATGCAATGATTCAAAATAACCTTACATATAAACAATTACTTCCCAAAGAATTAAAGAATGTTTGAATAAGAAATAAAGAATAATGTAAATAACTTGCAAAAAATAAATGGAATGTAAATACTTGAAAACAAATTGCTTAAATGGAAATTTTGTGCAAGTGTTTAGGTTGTTTTTAGTTAATTTTAAGTGTCTTTTTAGCTTAAAAGTTTAGATATGAAAGTTGCAATCCTAAGCTATGTGACTACCCCAAGTCCTTATCCCTTAGCCAAGAGGAAATGTTGGGTGCTTAATAAAAATAACAACAAGGTTGTCCCCTAGCTATGCAAGTCAAGTCCAAAGTGCTTGGGTGCTCAACAAGGAGGACACTTAGTGTCGTGAAACCATCCCCGGCTTAAACCCCTTCTAGCCTCCAAAAGTCACCTTATTTATTGGCCAAACAATAATAGAAATGGGTGTCTAATTACACTATCCACTCAATCATTTTCCCTTTCTTATTACCCAAGATCCACAAAGTGGCAAGGGGAGGTAATATGGGGCAAAGACGGGGTAAATTTTGTTTACTTTGAAAAATGAAAGGGAACTTTAAACACTAGCCAGCACGATTTTGTGGGATGGCATAGCCACTCACATGCAAGGTGTGGGAAATAAAAA
>SNQJ01S0190767.1:16982-35045 GCA_010110895.2 Picea sitchensis | reverse complement strand
ATCAACCACAAACTGCTCCTTTCCCACTATTGTTGTTCTTCCATCATACGAGTTAGCAAAAGTCTCGGACACCTGTTGATGAAAATATGATAGTTTTTCACAATAAGTATACACTCCATTCTTCTTGAATAATTCAGCCACCTCAGGGTGCGCCTCAAGGTACCAAAATCCATCCAATTCAGCCATCAAAATTGGCTCTTCTTTCGGCATTAGTAAATGTTGACTATACCTGTGATTAAGGAAAACTGCATGCCAGGGAGACAAAGACTCTATGATTTAGCATGATAGAGAGTATGACTCATAGAAGAGCAAACGGGATAGGGTGACATAGAGTTCGGATCACAAAGATCAAATGCTAACGGAGTTTAGGCAACAAACTGACTGAAAGCATGCCGAAAATTTCGAGTTTCGGTGGGATATTTATTTAAACTGAAACAAGATGGGTTTTGAACTTGCCTGATGAATCAACCTGGCTTGATTGGTATGACAATTGGCTTGAGAGTGATTTACTGGAATCTAACTGCGCTCGATGATCACCACGAGAAATGGGATTATGATCTCTGGATATGCGTTTGTTTGATGAAATCACAGACTCAAGACTATCTCAATAACTCCCGAATTCAAATTGATAATGAATGAAGATTAAATCAGAGATTTAACAGGGTCATAATAGAGTGTGTACTTGTGAGTGGAAATGGTGAGGGGCTACGTGACTAATCATTTCTGCTAGTCGGGAAAACACGCATGAATTTTTGTATCATCGTCGAGTCTTAATTTTGAAAAGACAAATGCAGTTGAAAGGACAACAGGATCTCAATTTTCAGATAGAAATAACCAGAATGTGCATACCTTACCACCTTCATGAGATTTCAGCGGTTATGTTTCCATCATTGCACCAATTGACAACTAGCTCGTGTGAAATCACAGGATTTTCATTTTTCCCGTTGACATATTTTCTGTAGTTAACCGCACTTTTGCTTTGCCATCTTATCTACTAGGAACAAAGGCTTTCAGTGGTTAATGAGCGCATTTCAGGCTCTCCTAAACCACCAAAACTTGAGATTCTAACTTTTGCTTGACCAAACCAAATCAAAAATTCTTTCTGAGCTTATTTACAGAAAATAGACTCTCTAACCTACCTACAAAAATTTAAGAATAAATTTTGGACCACAACCTATCACCTCAAAAGAAAAACTTCCACCAATTTATTTGAGGAGATAACAGAGTCGGTGAATGGAGGGGCATATGACTGGGCAGAGGCCTTCAGGGAATGATTATGAAAAATTGGGGCAGGAGCATTATTTCAGGAGAGGACTGTATTTTCTGAGGGATATTTTCAAGTTTGGAGTTTGGGTGAACCATTGCAGGGGGCACCAGGTTGCTAGGAGTTTTGGGCTCGGGGGTCAAGAATCCTTACGGAATCCTGGAGCTAGGGAGCCAGATAGGTTGCTCCTAGCTGGCTGGGTGGTAGTCAGTTTGGGTAGGGTTTGGGAAGAGCATCAGACAGAGTTTGGAGAGAGAAGCAGAGAGGAAAACCAGAGAGCGGGAATTTAGCATCAGACAGAGGTATTTTTATTTTTTTTATGAATTTGTTGGGTCATGTGGTTGTTATGTAATTTATTAGATTGTTGTTCGTAAATTTAAATTTCTGTTGCTTATATGATGAATGAAATTGCTTATTGCTTATGCTAAATAATCTTAATGTTTAAATTTATGAATTTTATTAGGCTTAATTAAATTAGGTCATTACACTTTCTCATACGAGCTCCATTTTGTGAACCATTTAGTTCATTGGATAAATCTCTAGTTTCTTTTATTTTAGCTGCAGAGATAGAGTGCACTAAAGTACACTATATTCTCGTGGGTTTTGGTTGGCTAAAAATGTCGTTTAGGGCCTAAAAAATGCCCCACAAGTTAATGACCTTCAAAAACCCAAACATTTCACATCAAACCGATTGTTTTACTACCATTCAACCTTTAAATATTAATTCTTGAACTCAAGTCAGGAAAAACAACAATCATTGATCTGACTCTATTGGCCATCAATGATCGACACTTTCTTTTGGACACACGCAACTCCTTTCCTAATTTGTTGATGAAATCATTGGTCGTAGGCCATCAATACAATTCCTCGACATCTGATTTGCATGCACCTCCAAACAAGTCAACCTGATCATCAATCGTCGACGATATTCATTGGTGAATGAAAACTCCACACTAATTTGGTCGATGCTTGACCATCAACCCATCGACGATCGAGAATCTGTGATGACTATCAAAAACACTTTCCCATGTCGATCGACCTAACCGCCTGCCATTGACTACTGCTTTTGGCTGACGTTGCATGACATGCGGGTGTTGACATGGCATGACACTTCATCTTGAGATGTCAAATTTGGTGGCATGGCATGACACATGGATGATGACAGAATCATTCACTTTTCCTTCATCGATGATCGACCACTTCTCTTGGATGACCTAAACACTTTGTTGAATTCGATCGATGCCCGACCACTGACCCATTAGCCACTGATGATTTCCATCAGCCATTGAAAAATACTTCACAATATTCGGTCGATGTTGACCATCGACCATCAGTGGTCAGTGATGTCCTTTTGTCGAACCAAACTCTTCATCATTTCGACCGATTTGACCATCAGTTGTCGATTATTTCTCTTGGAAAGTTTCCACACTTAGCCAAATTTCGACCAAAAACCTCGATGCATATAAGACATTGATATTCTCCCTTTCAAAAACACCTAAAATGAATCATGTTCATTGTTTGGATCTACCCTTCAAAGAAAATGAAAGGAATATAGATCATCAATGTGATCCATTTCTCAAATTGCCGAAATTAATCATGGTCGTCGATTTGATCAACCTTCAAAACAGTCGAACCTTATAATTTTTTTTTTTTAGATTATCATGATGAATCTCAGTCGTCAATCTCAAAATCAAAAGAGATCTTGACTGTCAATTTTCCAAACTCCTATAACTCTACAGGTAGCCAAAACTCGAATTTTGACCATTCTAGGTCAAATTTCAATCTGCAACTTCACCGCTCTACTCCATTAACCTTTTTAAACTATCTGGATTCATTCAAACTCTAATTTTTCCCACATAGTTTGTGATTTCTCTCTAAATTTATTTTTTTCCCCAAATCTATGATAGACAAAATTTGCAATAGTGAATTTCACCAATTCGCTCTATTTTGAGCCCATCCAAGCTTGGTGTTTGAACCAAGCTCTTTGATACCACTTTGTAACATACCTAGCCTCCAATTGAGCATCATTACATGTGGAATACACATTAATTATGGAGATTTTATGTTTAATTAAAATCATGTAGCTTATCAACCATAGATCACACATAGATTTGACCATTGGACTAATACCACAGTTCTAAATGCATCTAACAACATATATTAAGCATGAATACAATTTTTCAAGAAAACAAAAAACACACAACATTCATATAAACCATTTACACAATGGAATCAACATAAGAACAAAACATAAACACTTATTTTTTAATGATTAACCAACTGGATGCAAACGAAGGATGAACCTCCCAGTCATAGGCATTGTTGTTCATTTTCTCTCAACAACAGGACACCCCCGAGATGAGGCTATGAGTCTAAAATGAGATCTGGCCCACTGGCTTCCCACTCTCCACACACCACATCCCAAAAACCCATATTCTACTCCCACATCAGTTCTAATCCTCTAGCTCTCTATCTCTTCCCCACAACCTTCACTACCCAAGGAATGTACCCCCTTCATTGCTCATATCCCCTCAGGCTATATCATTCATTTATCAGGGTCCCTAACGCACTTGTTTGGCCAGGAATTCCTCATCTAGGATCCAAGAACTTTCAACTGCTTCAAGAGTTTTCACAACATCCTTCACAAGGCTCTTGAGATATTTCCTCAACAATAATTTGCACCACATGCTTACCGCCCGATTTACAAGAACACAAGCCTCTTTATTCACAGCTAAAACATATCCAAACAAATGGTTGCCTTCAAGTATAACATGGATGGTATTCTTCCCATCCCTCTGCTCCTCCTTTGCTGCCCAAAAAATTGCATGTAAAAATTGTTTATATGCAAAAACGTGACTCCCTAAGAATCGCCCCCTTGGCCATGTGAATTTCCTCCCCTTGTTTTCTTGCTTGAATTAACTTACACTCTTCCCCATGTTTATTGTACTTCAACACATACTCTCCAATAACTATGGGATGTGATCACTCACACCTACCCTCTTTGATCCGAAAATATCTTTTATACGACAATGGTTGAGTTATTATGCATGCATTAAATTACCATTTAGGAAGCTGAATGAAAGAAGAAGAATTATAGAAGAAATATAATAGCCATATAAACATATAAAGATATGAAATAAAGAATGAGGATCAACAAACCATAAACACCAATGTGATAACAGAATTCGACAATCTCGCCTATGTCTCCGGGCCTTTGTCTCAGTGGGTGAGGCTTTCTTAATTCTATTCAAAGATTTAAAAGTAAATCACAATAGTGTCAAAAAGGTTACAAACTGATATGGTCTTTTTTTACCATATCTCTAGAACCCAACAAAACTGATGGCACTGAAATCGAATGACCGAAGCTCCCAGAAATGGCCCACAAAGATGCTCTCCTCAACAACTTCCCTACATAAAAATGGCTTTGGATAGGAAAATCTTCAACATAAACCTTATATGAATCTCCTTCATGGCTTCAAGAACCTCTAGTTTTTATAGGCCTGAAGTTGGTAGCCATATCCCAACTTCCCCCTAAGATTTGGCCTCAAAAAGGGCCCAATATCCCCCAAAAATGACCAAAAACTCTCAATTATGTTGAATAAATCATTAAAAGCACTATTGTATAGTAATAAAACTCAAAAATGCACATAAACAGGGTGCAGACCCCTTTTCGTGAGCCCTTGGTACAATGGAGAACCACCATGTGGCTTTGGCTATTTGGGCGTGTTGGTCCCCCTGCTAACTCAGCCCCGGTCTTATGGTGCAAGGCCATGTGGCCAAGTGCTTCAAACTCCACGTGCTATAATGTAGTTAGAGCCCCTGATTTCTAGCCCACGGTTAGGCCCTTGGTCGGCGGGCTAGCCCAACTAACTGGGGCCTAAACCCTACCTCCGCGCCAAAACTTAAATGCAGGGTCTGGTCATATGGCGGTGGTTGTATGTTAAGACTTGCAACCGGGGATAGTTCCCAATGGTCATCCGTGCACCATGGTAAAGGGAAAGGTCACATGTTACTGGTCATTTTTCTGAGGGATGGGGCTAGGCCCCAGCCCTTTTTTGCCTGGATTTTCAACATTTATCACTTTAAATACAATTTTTTCCCAAGTAACATATGTGGGTGGGTTGGCTAGCCTAGCCCTGCCAAACCCTTAGCGCGGTCGGAGGTCACACAGTCAACTCCCCGAGAGTCATATAAATTTTGCAACAACATCAACCAACCAATGGGTTCCACGTGGCAACCCATGTTTGGGCCACGTGGCACCATACCATACATCATGACAACTACAACGTGTCAACACTCTATTCATCCAGCTCTTCCACATGTGTCTTCCACGTCACCTTACACTGTACCTATAATTATACCTACCACATAATCACCATACAGACGTGCCACGTGTCACCCTTGCAGTGGTGACATGTGTCACTCCCTGATTGGTCCACCTATTTGACACGTCAGCAATTCGTACACCCATTCAGCACACTAAACCCTGCCACATGTACATTTCCACGTCATATGTACGGTCGTACGACTTGTACAATCAGCTACCACATGGCACTGTATGGACTATACAATCATCATTTTTTTTTCTTGTTTGGCCAAATTAACAGATCGTGATATCTGGAGCATACAACGTCTATTTGAGCCCGTTCATGTTGCTTTTGGTTCGTATCGATAGGGCCTACGCACACATCTATTTTGAATCCATTCTAAGAACTTTGATCACACCTCCCCACTAAAGACCTTTTGTTCCTCCAAAAGGTTACTGACCAGTAATTAAGATCAGGATAGGACACCCAGCTTGTTCTTTGTCTTTGAACTCTGTCTTGTGCACTTGTCTCATCAAGATCAACTGTAACATAATCATGATAACTAACAGCATATTGTTAGCCATTTGTACCCCGTCATATCTTACTGAAGCCACTATCATCCATGTAGACAACATTACTAATGGTAACATCAAAAATATGACTGAAAATGAGCTGATATGTTTATAATACTTGCACGACATCATCTTATCTTGAAGCAAAGTGTTATTGATTTTCCTTTATACAATCATCTCTTGTTGTTTCTTAAGATCAATTACTTTATTTGAAACAATTATAGATGTGTTGCTTTCTTGAGCTGCCTTTCTTAATTGTTCCATTGATTGAAGAGATTTATTTGCCTTAAAATGATGAGAATAAACCACATATTCTTGACCTGCTTTGATTAAGTGATATTAATTATTTTCCCTGTAGAATATTTATTTACGATCATACAAGTAAAGACTGCCTAAGACCATTCCACATTCACTTAGTGGCACCACATCACATGTTACCTCGTCCACAAACTTAGATGAAATTTCAAATTTTAATGTGCACTACTTTGTTATGTGCAATTGATGATTGTTGCATATCCATTTAAGTGTGTAAGGATTATGATGCATCTTTGTTTTTAATCCCAATTTCTTAACCAATTCCTCTGAGATTAAGTTATATTCAGATCCACTATCTATCAATGTGTCGACCTTAGTATGTCACATAATGACAGTTAAGTGAAACAATTTACTTCTAGCATCAAATCCATCATCACTTTTACCTTTCAAACCAACCAATGAGACTTTAGATTCATCACATGAATCTGATCCCAAGTCTGTGGGTCATGTTGTTGCTACAACTGTTTTCCACCCCTTATTTTCCTTGAACCACTTCGGTCTCTTCTCGGGATGAAATTTCCAACAACGGTCCTCATCATGCCCCTCTTTCTTGAAATGCTTGCAAGAGGGTTTCTCTTCCTTTCTTGCCACAAAATTTTCCTTCTTTCCATTCCACTTCCTTTTGTCCTCTTTCCTTGAAGACGATTCCTATGATACACCAACACATGTTTTCCCTACTTCAATGTATGTCACTTGAACAGAAACCTCATCAAGATTAGTTGGTCCAAACATGAATACAGTATTTTGAATATGTGAAGGTACACCTCCTATATACTTCATAAGAGTTTCTTGGGTATGTAAAGGAATATCTAACATCAATTCCATTTTACGAAATCCATCTGTGTATTCTTGCACTGTTTGTCCCTTTCTTAGTTTAAGAGCTCGCCATTCAATTAACGCTTTCTCTTTATAACCCAAAGGACATAATTTGTTTCTAAGTGCAGAAATAAAAATTTGCCATGATGGAAATATATTAGCCACTTGTTACGTGCCATTTTACAACTTGCTTTTCCACTAGATGAGTGTTGTGCCTATAAGTCTAAGCGATGCCAACTTGATCTAAGTTGTCTCATCCTTGATTTGCTGCACACTACAATAAACCTCCATTTGTCTAAACCAATTATCAATTCTCTCTACATTGACTTCACCATCATAAATGGGTAATTTGAATTTAACATCAAGTTTTAGTAAAGGCATTTCATTCTTATGTTTATGGACATGTTTCTTTGCAGTGATTTTAGAACTTGAACTTGAAGAAGAAGGTGAATATGGAGGTGAAGGAGGAATTTGAGGAGGATCCTCTCCTTCTTCACTTTTTTCCTTTGAATATTCACCCAGAGTTGGTCTCTTCYATTCCAAGTAATCCTCATAMAAAACCATCATCATCTYTGACATGGCGAAGAAAGTTTTTCGAAACTCTTTCTCATCYTGAAAAAGTCCCTCTTTTGATGCCATCTTCTCACTTTAAGAAGTTCTCTTTCTCAATCCAATCAATGGATTCTCTTCAACAATCTCTCCTTCACCACGAAGTAATTTTTCCCTGGTTAACATGCAAAACTCAAATCCAAACGTCAACTAACTCTGATACCACTTGATCTGAAAAGATCTTTTATACGACAATGGTTGAGTTATTATGCATGCGTTAAATTACCATTTAGGAATATGAATGAAAGAGGAATAATTATAGAATAAATATAACAACCATATAAACATATACAGGTCTTAAATAAAGCATGAGGATTAGCAAACCATAAACACCAATATGATAACGAAGTTTGACAATCTCGCCTACGTTTCTGGGCCTTTGTCTCGGTGGGTGAGACTTTCTTAATTCTATTCAAAGATTTAAAAGTACCTCAGCAGTGCAAAAATGATTACAAAATGATCTTCTCTTGTTCTACCAGGTCTCTAGAACCTAACAAAACTGACGGCACTGAAATCGGATGACCGGAGCTCCCAGAAATGGCCCGCAAAGGTGCTCTCCTCAACAGCTTCCCTGCATAAAAATGGCTTTGGATAAGAAAATGTTCAACATAAAATTKMTATGAATCTCCTTCATGGCTTCAAGAACCTCTATTTTTCATAGGMCTGAAGTTGGTAACCATATCCCAACTTCCCCCCAAGATCTGGCCTCAAGAAGGGCCCAATATCCCCCAAAAATGACCAAAAACTCTCAATTATGTTGAATAAATCATTAAAATCACTATTATATAGTAATAAAACTCAAAAATGGACATAAACAGGGCACATTCCCCTTTTCATGAGCCCTTGTTCCAATGGAGAGCCACTATGTGGCCTTGGCTATTCGGGGCGCGTTGGACTCCCTGCTAACTCAACCCTGATCTTATGGTGCAAGGCCATGTGGCCAAGTGCTTCACACTCCACGTGCTATAATGTAGTTAGAGCCCCCAATTTCTAGCCCACGGTTAGGCCCTTGGTCGGTGGCCTAGCCCAACTGACTAGGGCCTAAACCCTAACTCTGCGCCAAAACTTAAATGTAGGGTCCGGTCATATGGCGGTGGTTGTATGTTAAGACTTGCGACCGGGGATAGTTCCCAACGGTCATCCACACACCATGGTAAAGGGAAAGGTCACATGTTACTGGTCATATTTCTGAGGGATGGGGATAGGCCCCAGCCCTTTTCCGCCCAGATTTTCAACATTTATCACTTTAAATACAATGTTTTCCCTTGTATAACAAGTATAATATGTGGGAAGGTTGGCTAGCTTGACCCTTCCAAACGCTTAGTGCAGTCGGAGGTCATGTAGTCAACTCTCTAAGAGTCATATAACTTTTAAAACGACATCAACCAACCAATGGATGCCATGTGGCAGCCCATGTTTGGTCCACATGGTACTGTACCATACAGCATGAGAACTACCACATGTCAGCACTCTATTTGTCCAGCTCTACTAGATGTGTATACCACGTCACCCACCACTGTACCTGCCATGTAAGCACCATATGGACGTGCCATGTGTCACCCTTGTAGTGGTGACACGTGTCATCCTTGCAGTGGTGACATGTGTCACTTCCTGATTGGTCCACCTATCTGACACGTCAACAGTCTGTATGCCCAGTCAGCACATTGAACCCTGCCACGTGTACCTTTCCACATCAAATGTACGACCGTATGAACTATACAATTAGCTACCACGTGGCACTGTACGGACGGTACATTCATCATTTTTTTTCTGTTTGGCCAAATGAACAGATCATGATATCTGCAACATATGATGGTCGTTTGATCCCATTCAAGTTGCATTGGGTTCATTTCGACGAGGCCTATGTGCAAGTTTGTTTTGAATCCATTATGAGAACTTTGATTTTTAGGCCTTTCTAAGCCCCATTAAGCTCCTGGATCCAATTTTGGATCACTCTTACATGATTTAAATGATTGACTTCTCATACACTCAATCAACAAATAGAAGGTTATACACAAATATAATAACTTCAAGAATGTAGGTTGGATTAATACCCATGAATAATTCCCCCTTGGACCCCTCTCTCTTGTGGAATCATAGCCCCCCATTGTTCTTCATCTCTTTCATATCGCAACCAACAATTATTACTTTTATTAATTATTTCAATGTTCATAATATGCAATTCGGCCCTCGACCACATTAAATCAATACAGGCCTTTCTCCCAACACATCGGCTCACCAACCTAATTCACATTTATACAATTACATTATAATTCATGGGGATTAGAAATGGGGATGTTACAAAAGTATACAAAGATGGAAACAAGCCACAGTGGAGATGAGGCAATGCCATTACTTCAATTATGAAAATTTTATAGTGACATTAAAACGAGTAAGAAAATACATTCACTGCATGAAGACATGTGGAAACAAATGGGTAGGGATGATATTTTTTTACCCTTTGATTTGGTTTCCCTCTCCCGAATACCAACATGATTATGACCTGTGAAAAAAGGAGGACGAATGTTGTTGGAAAATAATTGAAGGGAATGGATTGTACTATCCAACATTTGACATGGGACATTCAAACTTTAGCCTTAACAATATTCATTACAGTGTCTCCCATGTCGATTCAGACTAATCAACATGTTTGCATGAGGACATGCAACACGTTTGGTGGGGGGGAGATGATAGGCATCCAAAACACCATCTTTTCACACCTTTACCTTTCCTTTTGTGCCACTTTATCCTATCCTTTTAGCCTAATTTTGAGTATAATGATATATTTTGCCTCAAGTATGCATCTTCACAACTTGTGTCATTTTAAGTGGTTTTTCTAGTGCAATTAAGAGAAAGTTCACCCTTTATTATCACTAATAAAAGAATGCTAGGATATTGTTCTAGGAAAATATCACAAGTATTGCAAAAGAGTTTACACAACACCAGGACATTGTTGCAACACCCCTTAGGCCATTGATGTGACATGATCAACTTTTTCAGGTTGTTGTTGCAACACGATTATTAGTTGTTGCAACACAATTTTTGGTTGTTGCAACATGACTTTCAATTGTTGCAACATGACTTTCAATTGTTGCAACATGATTTTCATTCATTGCAACACCAATTTCTACAACACATATCAAACAATTTATGCAGAACAAGTTGGCACTACTGCTGCAACACTCGTTTCCACCACTGCTATAACTGTGTTGTCGTGAATAACTACGACCCTTGTCCTGACCGTTGTTATGATGTGGCTGTCATATTCAATGGTAAATGCATCATTTGGAAAATACGGATGGATAGTTGGGTTATTATTGTGAACACTTGGAAGAGATATAGGTTTTTGGAAAAGCACAACACATAGCCAGAGGTCGTGGATCCAAGACAATTGAAGCAACTACTTCAACAGAGCAATGTCATTTGATGAATATGTTGGGTCATATGAAAATCCACGTCACTTATCTTAGTCGAGTTGTTAAAATGAAATTGAGAATATCCCAAGGATCATAGATCTTCATGGTTGTCCTCAAATGTTTCTCACTAAGAAAGAAATAATGTGAATTGTATAAGAACCCAACTCAACTTGAGAAAAAGGAATCAATGATTGTAACCTGAATTTTGCTCTCCTAATAATAAAATCATTGTTTGAGTTTCTTTACAATTCCTCTATGTTCATGACTATCGGAAGTTTGATGTGTGATTAAAGAACTCTACCAGTGTCTTGTCTAGGGAGGTAGGGCTCCCTTCTTAATCAGGTATTGGTGTAGTATTTATTATAATGTTGATTTAGTTTGTGTTGTGATTGATTTACAGGTTGCCCATGTATTCGATTGTGGCTTCCATTTTTTTGCAACACTAGAATACTCTGTTTTAGTTTATTTCCATTATGTTTATATAATTTATTTCTTAATTTCATCTTGTGTGATTCCAAATACTCAAAACATTTACAGGATATTTTATGCATATTTCTTTTAATATCAATTGCGAGATTGAAAAGAAGATAATATTTCTTGGCACGGTCTCCATTTAGAATCAATAGTCAATCGAGTGTGTTTTTCCACAACTAGATTAAATTATTGTCCTTTTCAATTACATTCAGACTAGGGTCACATCCTTAAGGGCCTTCGTGTTGGTTGAATTACATTAGTTGTTATTTCAATTACATTCAATCAGGGTCATGTCCCTAATGGATTCCATGTTGGTTGAATTAGATTAGCTTGTTGATTCATTCAAGTTTTCTAGGCTCAACTACAATAGCATAGACTGTTAATTTTTTTGCTAGTTTGTTGTCCTTATAATTTGTGACTTCGTCAAAATATATCTCGAACCTTTCATCTGATCATTCGTTGTCTCTACAACTTCATAGCTAGAACAATGTTTGAATGAATTTCCCTGGCATATATAGTGCATGATAATTTGCAAGTTCCAAACAAATTATGGATTGACAATTAAATGAAAAACCTTTCTAACTATCTTTCTAAGGAATTAGAAAGGTATTTATAAATTCTTTTAGAAGCTTATTGAGATCTACAGACTTGAAAAAGTTCTCGAACAAGTTTCAATGCATAAACATGGTTAGAGGAGACACAATGGCCTTAAAATGTATTGAACCTTCTCAAGCTTGAGCACCATGAACAAAACCTAAAAACCATGACACCATCCCTCTCTAGGGAGTACTTAACATCCGAGTTGAATATGGGCATCACTATCAAGTCTCAACCATCATGGATGGGTGTTGGACTATGACCATAGTTAAGGGAGGGAAATGAGAGCCTCTTCATGTAAACCTTGTTTTTCAAACTCTAGTACCATGGACAAGATCTCAAACCTCCATATCTGACCTCTCTTGGTTTAAAATTACCTCTAAGGGTTATGTTATCAACCAATATAGTATTCTGTCAAGGTCCTCGGGTTGCTAGGGAAATATTAGAAGAATATGTGTCCAAATGTCACCACAACACATGTCCATTCCATGTTTGAGCCAAACTCCTACATTAATGGACTCTGGGAGGCTTCCCTAAACAACACTTCACCACAAGGATTAGTAGACCAATTCCTATGAAAAAAACTAGGTGAAGGTAGGAGTTGATTATTTAAATAACCCTTGCTAGTTTATGATAATGCACTGAAAAGTAAACTCAGACCAACAACCTAAACTCACCTAAATATCAATACATAAGACCATAAACAAGCATAAATGGATGAAACAAACACCCTTACCCATTTTTGGAAATTATTACTTGTTGTACCTCTTGATAAGTGGACAGGAATAAAGTATTTCATTGCTATCCTATTATATCATATCTGAAAAATGATAGGTAAACACATAAAACAATAAAGACTATGGCCCTTCTGGGCCTCCCATGAGTGTAGAAACACTCTAGATGTTAAGCCTAATATTGGCTCATTACCCCTAGTGGGCATGTGCATTAGTAATTTTATTTTATTTATGTTGGCTTTAGGCCATTGGTTGTATTATACCTCCTAGTCTCCTATATATACCCAGGAGACATTTTCATTTGAATCATCTAGTACTTGAATTGGAACAAGTGCCCCATTGAAGGGGCTTGTGCTGAAATTATCTCTTTTTTGGAGTCGTTGTAGGTACTTTTGTGAGTTTTGTAACACCCCTCCTGGCGGAACATTGCTGGGTTAAGCTGAGGGTGGAATTTTTTTTTTTTTTTGTTTTAGGTGTGTGTAGTGTGCAGAAGAAAACATCCCCCTAGACTCTATGTCAGCAGACCAACGGGGCCATGAGTAGGCAGAACACCATCAGGCCAACCCTATCATAGCGACCACAAAGAGCCTGGCATACGATGAAAAGTGAACTATTGGCCTTGAGGCGGTTACAGGGGTTGAGCCGCGATGCGGTCACCGTTCGAAGGAATCCATTCAGTGAGTGATGAGTGGGCTTGTGTGCCTTTAAACCAGCTTAGAATTCTGCAGTCTGGCTGGAAGGTGTCGCAAGAGTGGGCTTGTGCCTTTAAGCGACTTAGAGACTCTTAATCTGACAGCGGATTCCTTCCATGGGATACATACAGACAAACATTCTAAGGCTGCAGAGGTCTACATCCTTGAGCCTGGGGCAAAATACATAATACAAAGGAAAAACCCGATTACCTACGGGATCGCGGGCGGCAGAGCCTCTGAGGGTACACAAAGGCCGGAGGGCTCAATGCGACTCACCTCTCCACGAGGTCCAGGCTTTGAACAACCCATTTGTTCCAATACAGCATTAACGGAGACAAAGGACACGGTCTGGGGTACATCCAATAACTTTAGGTTAGGCCAATAAAATCATTTCAATCTAAGCATTGTCACAAACATACATATAACAAATTTGACAAGGCCACTAAGGCATCCTTATTAACATTGCCGTTATACAATACTCCCATCGCAAGTCAACCACATTTACATTCAATTAATAATAGTCCTGTTGCAATTAAACCACTTTACATTATCATTCCAGGTCTTCCCGACACTAATACTCGCAAAGATATCCTACATTAACTAATGCTATTCTTGCCATTCTACAACATGAACATTCCATTACAAATATCACTACAGCCTACACACTAACTTTGATGTCACCATATATATAACAAGGTCTAATCATGATAATGTTTTAAAAGTGATAGCATGTAAAGATGCATCATAATAGCATCATTTTTAACACAACCCTGCAAATCATAGTTAATTGACCACATAGAATAACAATGCTTAGACAAGACCTGTTTAAAGGGATTAGAAGTTAAGATGACATTGCAACCACGGCAAATTAAACAACCATGTAATGCTGAATTTCGGCGTTGGTATGGGATGACAGTTATTTGGTGACACTGGTGCGGTACCATTGAATCAATTATTAAGTGCGATCTAAAAGCATCACTAACATACACTTAGCAATATTATCTTCGCCAACTAGTAACCTAAATAACATTGCAAGGTGGAGTGATTGTACAATTGCAATTCAACCCACAACAACATTCATTGAAAAATAATTTGTATGGCCCATAAACAATTTCTTACCTTGCAACTCAACTAGTATTAACCTTCCCATTAAATAAAGGTTATTATTGAAATTTAACAATGAGTAAACCATTACTAAACATTGCGATCCCACTAGAATTCAACATTCCCGTAGTTATATCAATATTGCATTTAACCTTCATCTTTAGCATTCGGTGTAAACACTATAAATGTTGCCATTAACGCGCATAAACTTCGCAAAATAACAATTATTAAATATTCGGTTGACTTCATCATAGCGATGACCGTAATCCTTATGGCTAAATTGACCATGACCATAACCCGATCTAATGTGACTCTGTTTCAATTATCCATTACCTAACAAGTTAAGTACAATTAAATAAGTCATTACTTATACCGTTAATACCCTAAACGGACCATTATCTATTAATTGCAATCATTCATTAAACAACAGGAGGTTACATTATCTATATCCGGCTAATTGGTTGATCAAGGTTTCAAGGACCGATAATATCAAGCTGCTGATAAAATGATTAACAGCTGTACCCAACTCCACATATCAATAATTACGGCATAACCTTAATTAATGAAGCTGGACCGGCTTATTATATTTTTTGGAGCAATGGGAAATGAGAATGTTGTATGCATTCATAGACCAATCAAGGTTCAACTGCGTTCATTTGAGAATGGGATGTAATGCGTTATATCTGGTAGCGTTGTGAATATGACATTAGTTAAGTTGGTAGGTAGAGGCACAGCTCAACTCAAGGATCCCAAATTTGAAGAACGAGAAACGTTTATTAATTAAATAAGAGCAGGCAAATTACACCCTAAGTTGTTGACGGGTAAGACAACTTCCTATTTTAAATTAAATGCAATTATTACTGGCAATTAACAGAATTTACAACAGCATTAGGGTTGATTACCGCTGGACCTATTAACAATAATTGTCATGCATATATAAGAATTATTTTTAGTACACTAAGAGTTCTCTAGCGCTAATCCAACTTTTAAAATTAGGTTTTAGATTGCACGGTTTACTATACCGTTTGTGGAAAATGACGAGCATCCACCAAGTGGGATGCGACCTTTATCATCAGTTCCACCGTTTCATTATCAGCGGAATGGCTATCCATGTCCCGAGGCGGAAGGCGGATCGGTCTGGCCTAAATGAAATTAAGTGATGGGGCTTCGGTGACATTTTGGGCGACCAAGGGGGACACACAGGAACGGACTGCAGGGTCTCGGCTCCAACCATAAACCTATTAATGATAGGCTATAACCATTATGAAGCAATTATCTTGGCGAGAAGTTAAAAATGAAAAAAAAATAGCCGACCATAACCCTAAGAATGGCGAGTTGTATTATTAAAACAATTATATGAAGGAAGGTAAAATGTAAGCAGTGCTCCATCAGAGAACCACAATATTATTGGCAGGTTGTAAACATTATTAAGGAAAAATAATGTTAATGTAATTTTATAGTAGTGTTTCAGGAATAAAGGCATTAAACCTAGAAGACTATACATTGGATCCAGAGGATTTTTTTCATAACGTTGGGTAGCGAGTTAAGTGTTTTAGCTGTGCTTGTTGTCATCTAGAGCATACATTCTTCAAGGTTTGACGTACAGTCAGACTGGTGCTTAGTTTGGGCCTGGTCAATTTGCCAAAATCGTATGGCACTGTGTAATGTTTAACGCATTTCTTGATGCAGCAACCTGGTAATGCTACCTACGTATCTACACAATTAGAGTAAAGCTTTTGTGAAATGGAATCAAGTAGATTTCATACTAATTGATTCCATTACACAAATAGAGTAAAGCTTTTTTGAAATGGAATCAATTAGTATGAGATCTACTTGTGTTTTATATTTATCTTATTTAATGGTAATATCAGGTAATGTTGCAGTATTGTTTTCTTATTTGTTTGGGCCTTATCAAAATTAATTGATTAATGCGAATAGCCGTGTTGTCTTTTGTTTGTTCTGTTTCAGGGTTCCAGATGGAGGGCGGTACTAACCAGTAACCACCAGCTTCAATAGCGGCTAGTAATCCCGCAGGCCTTGGTGGGAGTGGGCCGCGCAACCTTTCTGGGCATTACGCCTTAGAGGAAGGGGTCAAACCAACTGAGCTATCGTTACTGTTATTGACATGTAATGGATAAATCTAAAAGTATATATTTTACTCTAATTCATATGCATTATTTTACTTTATCCTAGGTCCCTCACAGTCAATTTATTTTAATGTTCTAGATGTTATGAGAAATAATTATTTCGGATTTTTTGTGCTACCGACCTTTTGGATCTATTAGAATTAAGGGTGCCCAACATGAGCGAAGGGCAGCATTTTTTGGACGAGTTTTATAAGCCAAGACGGCCAGGGGATGACTGTAATTTATTAGCAAGGACAGTGATTTTAAAAGAATTTACTGCACTTAAAAGCTCACGGTGATGTACAGAATTCCATCTCCAAGCAAGAAAGCCTACTGAGTACACAAACCGCCCGCTTTATAAAATGAAACCCTGAGAAGAATATGCCAAGGTACAATGAAAACTAATTATTTCGGAGTTTTGTGCTACCGACCTTTTGGATCTGTTAGAATTAAGGGTGCCCAACAGGAGCGAAGGGCAGCATTTCTCGGACGAGTTTTATAAGCCAAGACGGCCAGGGGATGACTGAAATTTATTAGCAAGGACAACGATTTTAAAAGAATTTACTGCACTTAAAAACTCATGGTGATGTACAGAATTCCAGCTCCAAACAAGAAAGCCTACTGAGTACACAAAATCGCCCGCTTTATAAAATGAAACCCCCATAAGAAGAATATGCCCAAGGTACAACGAAAACCCTCCGGGAGAAGGAGCAACACCCCAAAACATCAACACATACACATTTCACATTGTAACCAGTAACTACAAGCAGCTTAAGACCAATTACTACAGTTTAGCAATATATATACATAGCAAGATAGAAAACCAGAGTTTTACATACCTGAGCCTCAACGCCTTCAGCAATGCTCCAAGCTGCTCCTGCTCCAAGATTGCCGACCTCAATGAGACCACCGGTACCTCCCAGCCAAATGCTAGGGGTACTCTTCTTCCCCCTCAGCCCCCCGAGCCGCAAAGGGGCCACACACAACCAGAAAGTCCTAGCTCCTCAGCTCGCCTCAAAGGCTGAGCTACCACTCAC
>SNQJ01S0190767.1:0-11970 GCA_010110895.2 Picea sitchensis | reverse complement strand
CTTGACCACAAAGGCATCCCCCTGAAGCCAATAAAGCTCTGATACCAAATGTAAATTCTAACCTTGTACAATGTCTACTGTAAGAAGATATTCATAAAAGAACAGAAAAGATACAATGGAAAATACAAACATTACACAGAGATTTTTCCCCTGGAAACCCAAACCGGGAAAACTAACATATATTATATTCATTCATTATGTTACATTGTTTACAATACAATATACATATAGGAGCTAGCAGAATCCAAAACCCTAACCCAATGACCTGTATTAGTCCAAAACCCTAATTCCTTAACCGGAAATAGAAAACCATCGGAAAAAACCATGTGTCGAAAAAACCACCAAAATACATGACACGTTTCCTGAGGTAGAATTTTTTTTTCTGGGGGCACTGCCCCCGAATCCCCACGCAAGGGGCTCCGTTAGACACTACTCCTCATGTAAAGAATATAACACATACCCAACAAAAGATTCTATGGCTATAGTGCTAATCAAATCCTCGAACAACCACATGAGACCTTTGTATGGTATCTCTAGCCTACCTAAGGGACATGAGTGTCATGATTAAACCACAACACATTCCCTGAATGAGAATCTATCTTGGGCCCACAACATGAATCATTCCCCAGGCCATGGTTAAGGTTCAATAACATCCAAGTGGGATAAAAAAGCCACAATAGGTTGTGCACTGGAAATGGTGTTTGAGGTATAAACATGGTCAGGGGGGAAATAAGGGTATTAAGCCCTATATGAAGGTCTTCTAGAGCTCTAGCACTATGGTTAGGGGAGGAAAACACTTGGGCCTTAGGCCCTAGACATAACTTCTTGGGTTCAATTTCCATGAACAAGACCTTCAAAACCACAACATGAACACTCTCTAAGGGGTGTTTGACATCAAGGTTGGATATGGATGTTAAATTAGGATATTTTTCACATAAAGGATGGGTCATAAGGCCCGGAACATTGTCAACGAAGGAAAACAAGTGTCTTGGGATATGCTTAATCTTCTCAGGATCAAAAGCCTTAAACGAGTCCTCGTACCAACACATGAGTTGTCTAAGTTGGATATGGGACATGGCTACCATTAATTGTTTTTTGGCATTAAGTGATAGGTCTAGGAGCCTAAACCATCATTGAAAAGGAAAACAAGGGCCTTATGTAGGAGAAATAATATTATAAGCCTCAAGCATTGTGAACATGGCCTCCAACCACAACCCAAGCCCTCTCTATGGGGTCTTTGACCCCCAAGTGGTATTCCATACATCATCAGGTAGTTTTTTACAAAGAGGATGGCCTAATAGGACTATGCCCACGAGAGAGAAATAGGTTCTAATCTTAAATCTTTCCTTGTGTCCTAAAATAGGTCGTGATGCTAAAGTTGATGGAGATATTGCAAAGTTATGAACATATGTAATAGGAACTCATGTGAGTTATTAATGCATGCATGTTAACAAGTGCAAGTTATTAACACATGTGTTGTTAACATGTGTGCGCTCCTATAAATTAAAAAAATTGGTAGGACTACCTCTTTTCCACTACATGTTGGATAAGTTGGTTTCTTTGGTTTTAGCTTGAGAATGACGAACTAGTGGTTCAAGCTAGCTTCATAAACATAAACACACCCATTTTCCTAGATTGTGTTCTTATCTCTAATTTCAACCACAATTTTAAATATGATCCATATAGTTATGTTGATGAAACTCTACACACTTGTAGAAATTTGCATGCAAATTATAGATATATGTTTTTTTAAAGAAAATATTTCTTTCTATTTTTTATTGACTTTTATTTGTACATATATCATAATTCTAAAATACATATGTTTTATTTATAGGGTATCTTTTTATTTCCTAACCCACATTGATTTGTTAGTTTTAAAAGTATATATAATTAACATTAAAAAATGCTTAAATAGTGGTACAAAAGAACCTCTACAACTGTACAAATTCATTTAAAGAAGTTTTGTCATTTTGATACTATATATGCTTCTTAACTTATCGTTAGAAGAACATGAATTTTTCTTGGGTATACACATTTTCCATATATGAAAATTAAATATTCCAAAAACTTATTCAATTTTCTATATTTCATCTTTTTACACCATATTCTAACGAGTGGTACATGTACCTCTAATAATTCCTCATAGTTAATAGATTATTGTTTTTCCAAATTCCCATTATAACATGAGAAGGAAGCATTAACTTGTACCAGCTTATCTCTTTATTTAGCTAATAATTCTTAAGAATTGTTTTTTTACTCTATCACACAATCTTATCTTGTATTAAGATGTATAAAGCATCTCCAATCTAGTATACATATATACTCTTTATTTAAAATATAATTCAATATATAATTTTTTTTAAATGACATATCTGTCAATGACTTTGAGCTTCTGGATTGTCCCAAAACCTTCATTGAACATTCAAGTAATCAAATTTGCTATAAATGTAAAATACTTTGTTGTTATTCCCAAATCTAGAAGAAGTATTTCTTCTACTTTGTTGTTACTCCCAAATCTAGAAGAAGTATTTCTTTACTAACTTATCGTAAAGAGACTCCAATTCTCATGGATAGCTCCAAAATGAAATTATTACTGTGAAGTTGAACTTCAATTTGTAATAAGCAGTTTAAGAACTTGCATTACAAACAGTTTTCTTAGATTACTGAGTGATGGTTTAAGGTGGATTCAAAGACCACAAGTATTAACTTAGTTTCATGAAGGATGCAAAAGAATAGTCAATACTGTCGCAAGTTAAAGTTACATCTGTAGAAAACAAAAAAAGTTGCATGAAAATCTCGTGATAAGCAGTAGGAAGGAGTTGAAATATGATTACCAGAATGGCTGTGCGCAGGACATGTGTGAGGGTTATTTTGTAGGGTGGATGGCTGTTGAGCAGCGCATTATGCATGTGGGTTATGGTTGAGTCGTCAAACTGCCTCCTTTCTCCTGCGACACTTTTTTTTAGAACTTTACTTCAATATATATCCCCTCATTATTATAGGAGATTATAGGAGATCCAGAAGTGATGAGGAAGCCCACCAGTTTTTGCATCGTGATAGCTTGCTACTCATCAGTTACTGTGTCATGCCTGATAATCCATACTGCCATTGGATAGGACTGGATTATATGTTGGCTATGAAGGATATATTGTTCCATAATGAATTCCCATTTGGAGCTTGTCTTGGGTGTTCTCGGTAAGTTTTAATGGTTTATATTTGAAGTTTTCAAAAATTTTGTTGATGTAAGATGATTAGATGGCTAAAATTAGTGTGGGGGTGTCAGGAAATGCAACTTCACTGGCGCTCTTCATGTCACCCTTGTAAGTATTTTGGCATCCTGAATCCAAGTTTTTTCTTTTTCAGTGCAAGACACACCATGTATTGAATGAGTTTACATGCAGGCCAATATTTTGGAGAGTATACAAGCTAAAGTCCACTCAGGAATTCTCTGGTCTTCCATATGTCTGCACTCTCTTCACATGTGCTATGTGGTTACTATACGGAACGCCATATGTTAAACCCAAAAGTACTCTCATAGTGACAATCAATGGGGCTGGCTTTTTCTTGGAGCTGGTTTATCTCGTGTCATATTTGATATTTACAACCAAAGAAAAAAAGGTAATGACTGTTCAAATTTTAAGGACTGGTCTATACAATATTTTGCCATGACTTTAATTACTTCTGTGATCTCGTCCAGGCAATCATAATTCGATTAACTATGGCAATGAGCTTGGCGTTCGCTATCGTCGTGATAATTACGCTCTTGGTTGTGCATACTCATTCTGTCAGGGAACTCTTAGCAGGCACTGTCTGTGTAATACTCTCCATAGCCATGTATACTTCTCCACTCTCTGTAATGGTATGTCCAGATTGCAGCTTCAAGCCATTATTTATGATCGAGCTCGACTGTATTTGATTGCAATATATTCTAACCAACTTCTGATGTGCAGAGGCTGGTCATTCGCACCAAAAGCGTGGAATATATGCCTTTTCTGCTTTCACTCTTCAACTTCATCAATGCGATTGTGTGGCTTTGCTATTCTGTTGTCACTCGGGATATCTTCATTGCTGTGGGCTCCCTCATCCCTTCTTGTGTTATATTTTCTTTTAGAGGGCGGTCCTGACGTTTCATTTTTGCAGGTGCCAAATGGCATTGGCTGCGTATGTGGAGCTGTGCAGCTGGGCGTCTATGGGCTTTACAGAAAATATCATTTCAAACCTGAAACTTCGGCCACTAAGATTGAAGTCCCTCCAGAAAAGCCCATGGACGCTGGTTACACTGCCATTGTGTTTATTCAGAATATACAAGAGGATGAGGAAGCCATTCCTAAAGTGTCCGGTCCCAAGGATCTCCTCTAATATGGTGGATCATACTGCTGCAGCATATTTTGTCCACCAAAGAGCCTCCTCTAAGATGATGGAGTACTGCATAATTCATTCATACGCAAATATATTTTTCCTTTTCATGGGGAACTCGAAACCTCTTACCGAGTAAAGTAAAGATGGATACGGAGTCTTAACTAAAACACCAACCAACCTAGGGATTTATGCTTAAAATTTTTAGTTAAAAACATATAAACTGCAATATTGTAATACTTATGCTCCTGAGTTATCAACTATTTTCCTTACTTGTTTTGAAAAAAAAAAAACATAGTACTTCCTTCCTTCATTGTTTTGAAAAAAGAAAAAACAGGTTACATCTATGGTAAATGGATGAGTAAATTTTACATAATTTTTATGTATTCTATATATTTTATATGAATTTGACTTTTAGATTTGTTAAGTATTATTTATAATCTACATAGTACTAACAAGAAGATCATTTCAAAATTTATATGAGGAATAAGGTGAATAATGATAAAATAACACTTTTCAATAATAAAGAAGGTGAATCACACTAAGATCAAATTTGGTTGATTACACCTTAAGAAAGGTGGAGAATTACTTGGTATGCTTTAGAATTTTATTTATGTGCTCAAAAAGCTTTAAGAGAAAGATTCTTAAATCACAATAGTTTTGATGAGTTAAAAGGTTACGAAGGCCAATTGCGATCTATAATGTGGGTGTATGCACGAAATTCTAAGAGATAGTGTTTTTCATCTTCAACCCTTTTAGTGTCACAAAGATAACAAATCCTTTTGACCCGTGACAATTTAGGAATTGTCCAACGCCATGTTTCATTATGGAGCTCGTGAGAGTTTGTTCTTATTTTAGCAATGTTGATTTTCTTCTCTATGTTGGTCAAAACAAAGAGATACTTTTGATCTTCTAGTGCGATGTTCTTTATTAGAAAATTAGAAGATTTAGAGAAGAAATAATAGAATATACCCATACTTATTACAGAAATGAGAGATTATAATAGAAATAGGCAATGAAAGAACTAGAATACCACAAAATGTTATACCTTCATTGATGAGAGAAATGTTCACTTGCCTCTTCAAGGGGGAAACCTCCAAATGAGTAGAGATTTGATTACAATATATTTCACAAGACATCTTATTACATAGATTCTACTTCTTTATATAGTTTTATCTACCTCCTACAAAATTTTTAGTAAGTGGAACCTTCAGTAAGAATTCTTACAATTATTGCTTTCACACTACTACATGGGCCTTATTTACTTGAGATTTCCTCCATACATAGCAACCTATTTATCTACTTAAGGTGGTTAGGGTAGGACCCTAACATGCCTTCCCCTTTAGAAAGAAACGTTGTCCTCAAGGATGGAGAAGAGGGAATTGTTGAAGGATCTCTGCTAGTTCTCATGTGGCATTCTCAGGTGGTGTATCCTTCCACTGTATCAAGACCTCCCAAATACTCTGCCGACAGAGATGACACTCTATTTTGTTGAGGACTACCTTGGGCTGCAACCAAATGGAACCTTCTTTATCTAGTTTTGGAAGACTAGTTTGAATACAACAATTAGATCCAACCACTTTCTTTAAGTAGGAGACATGAAATATTTGATGAATTTTAAATTTGCTAGGAAGCTCCAATTTGTAATCCACCAGATCAATATGTTTGGTGACCTTATAGGGATCATAAAACTTAGGAGAAAATTTTTGGTGGTTGTTGTCTTTGAGGGAGGTCTACTTATAAGGATGCAAACGAAGGGACATCTAATCCCATTATTCAAAATAGTGTTTCAATGATGTTGATTAGCCTCATGTTTCATCCTATTTGATCCATTACCCGATTATCCTTGAGTGCAGAAAATGTTGGCCCAAGTTGTGAGGGTTTTGTCTACCTCCTACATCTTATAGAATTTGGGTTAGTAGGATAGTACTAATGGGGGATTCTTTCCATACAAGATCTCAAATGGAGTCATTTGAATGACACCATGATAACTTGTATCGTAATACCCCAGTTTGATCCCCATATTAGCAATATATATTTGTGTATCGATGAATGGATGAGACCCAAGTGATGTATATTGTAACAAATATTATTAAGCTAATAGTAAAATATCACCAATTGTAGATGGAAAAGGGAGACAAAAACATGGGGCTATGATTTACATGAGAAAGGAATGAAAGCAAGCTTAGAGGAATCAAGAAATCCAAAGGAAATAATAATATTTTATTATAAGCCTAAGTCACTTATCATGTATTATCCTAAGTTATATAACCTTCGGATTAATTGTCGGAGTCATTTGAATGACACCATGATAACTTGTATCGTAATACCCCAGTTTGATCCCCATATTAGCAATATATATTTGTGTATACGATGAATGGATGAGGGCCAAGTGATGTAATGTGTAAATATTGTACGCTAATAGTAAAAATACATCACCAATTGTAGATGGAGAAGGACAAAAACATGGGGGGGCTATGATTACATGAGAGAGGAATGAAAGCAAGCTTAGGAGACTCAAGAAATCCAAAGGAAATAATAATATTTTATTATAAGCCTAAGTCACTTATCATGTATTATCCTAAGTTATATAACCTTCGGATTAATTGTCAAGTGAAGAATGTGGGGCTTCTTAAGAAGACAAGTAGCAAATTGGAAACATGAAAATATAATATTTTTCCTTTGGTTATTGAGGTTCTATTTTTCCAACCATTCTAACAAAATCCTTGTAACATAGTTACCAAGTTAATGAGAAATGTGACCTCAAAACGAGAAGTCTAGCCCCAAAAATCCATATATTTTATCAAAACACCAAAATCAATCCTCGAATCAAAAAGTGGTGTACCAATAACACCCCTTTTTGGAGGTTGGTTAAAATTATAAGTTGTTTGAAATCACAACCTTGACAAATAGACAATAGCCTTAAAATTAACGCTTGAATCGAAAAGTGATGCTACAAGTAGCAACAATTTTTTTTTGAGTTAAAATTATGACTTACTTGAAACACGATTTTTTTTTTAGTTAAAATTATGGCTTACTTGAAACAATGGCTTCGACAATGAGTACCATTGAAAACAAACAAACAAAAAAACTCCTAAATCATTACTTGAAAAATTATTTATTATTATTTTTTAATTTATATTAAAAAATAAACATATACAAAAGAAACAATAGTAAAAGCAAGTTAAAAAATATGGAAAAAACAAATTAAAAAAAAAAGAATTCATAACCTAAGATAAAAAATAAAAAAATTAAAACTAAAAAGAAAATTAAAAAATTAAAAAATAAAACTCTCCAAAAAAAATTACCAAGAAAACCCTAAAAAAACCAAATTTAAAAAAAAAATAATTAAAATGTATATTTGTTAGGTTGTTTCACACTTGCGCGTGTCCTTCTCAACGCTGGGGAATTTAGACCCAGGGTTCTTCCATAGTTGACCAAAAAAAAAGCCAAAGCATTGGCATATCAATATTCAGCCAAGGTCGAAGAAGGTCTTACTCGAGACACAATGAGGATCACAAAGACCATCTAGTTTTGTGGCAGGGATGAAGGAATAAACACACACACACATCCATCTAGGTTAATATTTGTACCTTCCATACATGACAACTTACTATTATCGTAATGCAAAAAAAATACACACACATATCCAAATAACACATGAGTGACACATGTGGATCATAATTGTTGAAAATTTATTATTATTTCCATTCTATTAAGCACATGCATACGTTAAGCAAAACATACTTGAAAACAACAGAGTTTCATGTTCCCTCAGACAATTCCCATAATTACAATACATTGTGCCATGCATGCCCTTTTAGACTTTAGACATATGGAAGAATCACACTTACAATCAGAAGCATTAGAACCTTATAATACTATAGAGTCTTAGAAAGAGATMTTCAACACTAGACTACAACATCAACTTCATGAATGCAATGAATGAGTAAATCTATTTTTGTTTCCATTGCTTCCTTTTATAGCCTTCTTGGTTCTAGAACTCTTTCTTTGTTGATTCTGCTCCACTTTCTCTATTGACTAACAGTCTCACGCGCTTTTTCCTCCTACATACATTCCAAATATCCTTTATGGAATTGGGGAAATATTAACTACCTTGCCAACTCATCCTTTGTATACTCCATGTTCCCTCATGTTGATGGCAATAATCTTTTGGGGAGATTTCTTGATGATTCATTTCTTGATTCCGATGCGCGTCTTCTTGATTTATGGTGCGCATTCAAAACTTGGACCGACACACATTTGTTAGTCCTTGGAATTGACACACAATATCAAATCTTGATATGGCGTGCACTTCTTATCATTCCTCGCACATTAGCTTGGGCGCGCAAAAAACTAGAATGGACACACACAACTTCGTTTGTGTGTGTGTTATATTAAACCAAAAAAATTGGTGACAATAGGCCCCACCACTATTACTTATCTCGTCCTTAATACAACTACCTCATGGAATGACCATCACAACTATATTGAGTAAGAGAAAATTATCATCTATGGTAGACCAAAGTATCAAACCGATATGTGGTTGCAACTAGGTTTTGAGTAAGAGAAAATCATCTGTCTAGATTGTAGTTGCAACCTGACACAGGTTCTAGAATGAGTCAAGAAGACCCCAAGGTAAGCGATGGATGTGGGTTTGAGTTGGTCATATGCTCAGCCCTTTCCCTTCGTTGGTGTATGTGGTGATGAATGAGGGATATGTTTAAATTCCACCATTCAGACACTATGTTGTTGTATGAGATTAATCTCCCTTAAGAGAGAGCATCATCATCATTTTTCAGGATACTAGAACCTCATCCTTCAACAAATGGGACCATCCATGGTGATAAGAAAACCAACTTTGGGCTTAGAGAGATGGTAGATTGTCACATCTTTGAAACACAGTTCAATGAACTGTGAGGAATATGGTGATAGCTTGTTGGAAAATAAAAGGGTGGGCCCTCTACCTAGCAACTAATGAAAAAATGACAACCTTCATGAAAATTGGATTGTTGGTACTTGAGCTATCTGGTCGAACTAGGAATCACATGTGATCCGAAAAGATATTTTGCATGAATATGGTTGAGTTATTAAGAATGTGTTGATTAACCAATTAGGAATCTTAAAGAAAGAGATCAGTAGTGGTTCATAAAAGGTTTATGCTGCCGGATTGTTGAGCCAAAGGCCATTTTTATGCAGGGAAGCTACTGAGGAGCACAACTTTGCAAGCCATTTCTAGGAGCTCCGATCATCCATTTTTAGTGTCGTTTCTTCTGTTAGGTTCTTAAGATCTRGGAGAACAAGACCAGATGASTTTTGTAACCTTATGGCACTATTGTGATGTACTTATTGAGMTTTGAACAGAAATAAGAAAGCCTYACCCACTGAGACAAAGTCCTGGAGACATAGGTGAGATTGTCGAACTCCGTTATCACATTGGTGTTATGGTTTGTTGTTGTTTTATGTTTCATTTCAGTTCTGTACATGTTTATATGGCTGTCACATTTATTCTATAAATTATTTCTCTTTCTTTAAGCTTCCTAATTGGTTAATCAACATATTCTTAATAACTCAACCATAGTCGTGTAAAAGAAATTTTCAGATCAACATGTCCCAGAATGTCTGTGAATTTGGGCCATGGCAGGTGACTTGAACAGAGGGTGGGAAAATAGTGGAAAATGGAATGAGAACAAAGGACTTGGGGGAAACAGGGTGTATGGGTGACGGGTAGGGATGAAGAAAAGTGGGACGTGGATAATTTCTCCATCGATTGGATTGGAAGAAGTGGGTATATATAGAGTGAAAAATGGTCGAATGGGTGGGCCGGTATAAGATGAAAAAATGCCCATAAGAGTGATCGAAGAATAAGTACAGGGTTCGAGTGAACCCCCATAAATGAAAAGATAACGGTTCAGATCTGTCGCACTGGTGATGTGCCTTTTGGAATGTGGCGTTAGCTCTTGTTACATGCCAGGATAAAGGTGAGATAGCTGAATTTTATTGCTTGAACCTTTAGGATGATGTAGTGACAAGTAGCTCATCCTAGTCCTATGTAAATCCTCTGCCAGAGTTGGTACTTTATACTTAGGCCATAACTTCAACTTGAATTGGGAAATCTTGGAAATATGCAAAAATACCATTCCATCCAATCCTCCTTTGTGACTGGAGGGTGTGATGTGCTACTAGAAAGGAAAATTATACCAAATATATATTCTCGTATATATTGTACATCCTACTCTAACCCTACTCTAAAAAAAATTAGATATGAGAGGGGGAGCTAAGTGACGGTTGACCCCTGCGGGTCGTAGTACACCTTCAACCTGTTGCCATTAATAAGTCCCTTGAGTAGTTTTCTTTATAATGTAGACAGCTTGGCAGAACCTGCTTCATTGATGTAGACTGATCGGAAAGGACCCAACCAACACATGCATAGCTTTCTAGGGTGATGTAAATATTTATATCATACAAAAACACTAAAGATCCATACTGGAGTATTTTTTGGCAGATGTTGAAATCTTTTCATGCCTTCTGTCTCTCCTTTTCAACCACCTGTTTGAGTCCCACAATCTTATGGTCCTCCTCTAGCTCCATGATGATGATACATGTGCACATTTGGTGGTAGGCTACTTGGGAGCAATGGAATACTATGATCATTCTCACCACACGAGGGTGGTAGACATTGGGGAAGTTTAGAGACTGATTGGTGTTTATCCAAAACTAACTGCAAGTCTAAATGAACTGGCTAAGAAGCATCTTCAAAGGCATTAATAGCATGGAATTGTGCAATAATGTCAGAATGACCTTTTTTAGGAGCTTTTCCATACAACGGGGGCTNAGAGACTGATTGGTGTTTATCCAAAACTAACTGCAAGTCTAAATGAACTGGCTAAGAAGCATCTTCAAAGGCATTAATAGCATGGAATTGTGCAATAATGTCAGAATGACCTTTTTTAGGAGCTTTTCCATACAACGGGGGCTTACTATTTTTGGAGAGTCTACTTTGAGACCTTTGATCATGTAGGAATGCCCATCCTTTTGGAAAATCATGTAGAACTTTAGGAAAGCCATGGTGATGGGGCCTAACATTATTAAGCATTGAATGCATAAAAAAATATCACAACCACCCATTTTGATGGAGAACGTGTAAGTTTTTAGGGAGAAATCACCCATTTGAAGTTTCACATTTTCACATCAGCCACCACATTTCATAGGTTCCTTGTTGGAAATCATAATCTTGAAGTTGTTAACAGAATGGATATATCAGTGTGTTTCTTGGGCAATGCAGTGATGAATGAAATTATGGATGTTACCATTGTTTATTAAGATGATGATCATTTTATGATTTATATAGCATATCGACCTTAACATTTGAGGATATGAAATATCATTCAAGGAATGAAGAGAGATTTGGGGTTCTTCACTTGGTTGATTAGGAAGAAGAACTTCCTCGTGGGGAGGGTAATATCCTCCCAAGTCCCTCCATCAAATTCATCATCATAAATGTTCTCGAATATGGCCATAGATAATTTATGTTCCTTACATTTTTTCCCAAGAGAATAGTTTTCATCACAGTTGTAGTAGAGACCATTGAGTTGGCATTCCTCCATTTTGGCT
>SNQJ01S0190766.1:2422-18063 GCA_010110895.2 Picea sitchensis | reverse complement strand
CTCCCCCCGTAGATTGAGCTCGGATTTGATGTCAAATCGACTTGGGAGCCGATCCAATAGTGGTTGGGAGGCCGACCAGCTTCATAAATGCGCCGTTTGGCAGGCGCGCGGGTTTTTCACCCCACAGCCGCGCATATGCGCCCGATGTACGAAGATATGGCACGCATGCGCGCATTTTCCATGGGCGCACTGCGCTTTTGAATTTTTTAGCCAATTTTGTATAGTTTTGGCCCTTCTGTTGTGCTGTGGAGTTAATCCTTGTGCCATGAATGACTGTTTTTCTGTGCTGATGATGCGGAGTTCTTGTCGCCCTGTGCAGACAAAATTACAGTGATAACACTTACCTTATCCGCAATAGAAGAATCATGAAGGATAAGTATTAAAAGATGAATTGAAATGAGGAGATCCACACATATACATTTCTTGTTTTACTCACAATAATAATACAGGAAAAGTTGTAGTTGAATAAAATTCCAATTCTATGGACCACATTAGATGTATTACTAATTTGCAGTGTTTCAATATTTAAGAACCATAGGTGAAGAAAATGAGGTTATGAAAAGGCAATACACAGAAAGCACATAACTCAAGGAAATGAAATGTAGAATCTTTATCTTCTCTTTGAAATTGGTATTGTTTGCATAGGTGCAGATCCAGGGTTCAACTACGAGAGTACACCAACAAGCCCTAACTACTGGCCCTTTCGGCTACACCTATGAAGTAGATGCAGTCTCACCCGAAGCAGCTATGGGGGGGTTGCAGGACAAAGATGACTACAACCAAGGGAACTATCAAGTGGATATAATACTAGAACAATACAACATGTATATATCACTTATCAACTTAGATCTACCTCTCACAAATATAGATTTGATATAACACAACAATGCAATAACAGTATATCAATGACAAAGAACAGAGCATCAAGCACACACACGACACAAGATATATGTGGTTCACCCTCTCTCTAGGGCTACGTCCACAGAACTGTGCTTTATATTGTATTAAGATATAGCATACAGTTCTTGTTTGCGCTCTTAGCTAGCAAATCTTCTCTATTCTCTTCTCTTCCTCTCCCCTTCCTGTGCACCTAGCTGCAGGGATTGATCTCCGCACCTAGCTGGAGACCTTACAATACCAGAAGGCTCTCACACTTAGCACTTCTCTCTCTCACAGTAGTACTTACTCAATAATAAAAATCACAACACCAACAATCATCTTACCAACCCAACCCAGGTCCTCTTGACCTTTATTTATACATTACAATAGCTCGTTGACATATTTAGGCCAAGACCTAAGTGTCAAAACCCTATATACCAAAACCATAGGTGTCTAAAACCCTAGGTCAACTTGACCCGTGTTTTCAGGGCTTCTCTAACCTATCTTTCCTTCCTTCTCGCGTGGTGCTCCAAAGCATCCAATGGTGGCTTTTTCCACTTGATGAGTTGTCCATGATCCTTCCTCCTTGCTGATCTATCATCCTTGATCTCCTCATCCAACAAATTGATTTCTCGGACTTTGCTCCATCTTTTCTTCTCTTTTGCTCACTTCAACCCAGTAACAGTCACTGTGTCTTCCATGAAGTTCACATTTTTCCTTTTCTTCCTTGATCTTCGCTTGCTTCCATAAACAAGGGCCAACAGGCCTCCAACACTCACTTGTGACTCACCCCGAGGCACTTCAGATCTGATATTTCTATTTTACTTCGACTTTGGACTACACCATGCAGCCTTTTCTTTCTGCTCTGTGCTTCCTCTCCTTCCTTGTGCATACTATTTTTTCTGTTTCTAGTACCCTTTTCCTTATGCTTTTACTGAGATCTATGAGGCAGCTGGTTGTCATAGTACAACTTCAACCAACTCCCATTCACTAATCCTTTCTTCCATTCTCCATTCAAAGTTTTCAATTGTGTAGCTCCTCCTTATGTAACATAGGCAATCTCATATGGCTTGTTGGCATAGGGACAAACCCAGGGTTCATCTCTAAGAGTGCACCAACAAGCCCTAACTATTGGCCCTCTTGGCTACACCTGTGAAGCAGATGCAGTCTCACCCGAAGCAAATATGGGGGGGTTGCAGGATAGAGATGTCTACAACCAAGGGAGAATATCAAGTGGATCTAACCCTAGAACAATACAGTATGCATATATCACTTATAAACTTAGATCTACTTTGCACAACTATAGATATCATATAACAAAACAATGCAATAACAATATATCAATGACAAAGAACAGAGCAACAATCACACACACGACACAAGATATATGTGGTTCACCCTCTCTCTAAGGTTACATCCACATAACTGTGCTTTATAATATATTAAGATGAAAGCATACAGTTCTGATCTGCACTCTTAGCCAACATATCTTCTCTCTTATTCTCTTGATCTCTCCCCTTCCTGCGCACCCAACTGTAGGACTTGATCTTCGCACCCAATTAAAGATCTTATAATACCAGAAGGATCTCACTCTTAGCATTTCTCTCTCTCACAGTAATTCTCACTCAATAAAATAACAATCACGATCCCAACAGTCATCTTACCAACCCAACCCAGGTCCTATTGAGATTTATTTATACTTTTCAATAGCTCACCAACATCCTTAGGCTGAAGCCTAAGTGTCAAAACCCTAGGTGTCTAAAACCCTAGGTCAACTTGACCTGCGTTTTCAGGGCTTCACCAAGATGTGTTTCCTTCCTTCTCACGCGGTGCTCCAAACCATCTAATGGTGGATTTTTTCCACTTGCTAAGTTTTCCATGGTCCTTCTTCCTTGTGGACCTATCATTCTCAATCTCCTCATCCAATGGTTTGCTTTCTTGGACTTCGCTCCATCTTTTCTACTCTTTTGCTCACTTCGACCCAGTAACAGTCATTGTGTCTTCTACAAAGTTTGCATTTTGCCTTTTCTTCCTTGATCTTCACTTGCTTCCATAACCAAGGGCCAACAGGCCCCCAAAACTCACCTATGACTTGTCCCGAGGCACTTCAGATCTGATCCTTCTATTTTACTTCGACTTTAGACTGCACAATGCAACCTTTATTTTCTACTCTTTGCCTCCTCTCCTTCCCTGTGAAAACTATCTTTTCTGTGTCTGGTACCCAATTTCAACTACACCCGGTACTTATACCCTTTTCTTCATGCTTTTACTTAGAGCTGCGAGGTAGCTAGTTGTCATAGTACAACTTCAACCGACTCCCATTCACTAATCCTTCATTCCATTCTCCATTCAAATTTTTCAATTGTGAAACTCCTCCTTCTGTAACATAGGTGATCTCATATGGCCCAAGCCAATGCGTTTTGAACTTCCCAGGATGCTTCATGAACTTACTGTCATATACTAGTACTAGATCACCTTGCTTGAATTCCTTCCTCTTGATGTGCCTGTCATGATAGGCCTTTTCTCTTTTCGTCTGAACCTGCTGGTGGAATCCTGCAATACATCTGTCTTCTTCTAGTTCGACCAACTGCACAAGCCTCTCTTGAACAGTGCCAATGTCATCCATATCTATAAAGGCAACAATTCTTAGGCTTGGCACCAGGTATTCCATTGGGACAATGATTTCGAGACCATACACCAACTTGAAGGGGGTCTGCATTGTTAATTTCTTGCAAGTGGTTCTATAAGCCCAAAGTACTACTGATACTCTTAAATCCCAGTCATCCCTATTCACACTGCAAATTTTTGTCAGTGCTGTCTCCAAGATCTTGTTGAATGCTTCCACTGTCTCATTTTCTTGTGGATGATAAGGCGTGCTCTTTTGATGGTGTACTGCAAATTCCTCAGTCATGGCTTGAACAGTCTTATTGATGAAATGGGTTCCTTGATCACTCATAAGGATATTTGGGCATCCAAACCTAGTTATGATGTCCTCAAATATGAAGCACGCAACTATAGTTGTACTACAGTCCTTAACTACTCTAACTTTGGCCCATCTGGTCAAGTATTTTGTCGCAGTGATTATGTACCTTGCTCCTGTGCGCTTTCCTGGTGGGTTTATGGGCCCTACGAAGTCAATGGCCCATTTCTCAAATGCTTGGAGGGTCAGTTGTGGTGCTAATGGAATTTCATCTCTTCTGGATGGTTTTCCAACTCTTTGGCATACATCACAGGCCTTGTAATATTCTTTAACATCTCTGTGTAAGGGAGGCCACCAAAGGCCAACTCGAAGCACCTTCTGCGTTGTTGCTTTCCCTGCATAATGTCCTCTTGCAATACCTTCATGAGCTTCTGTGAGGATCAATGGTCATTCTGCCTCCATAACACATAGTCTTAGTATCTCATCAGGTCCCATCTTGTATAGTTGTCCAGTTGTAAGTGAAAAATTGGTAGTGCCCACTACTAGCTGTTTCTTCTGGAGAATTGTATACTCACTATGTGCCATTCCTGTTGACAGGAACTGGACTATTTTTGCAAAGTGGTCATCAATATTTCAAATTGCTAGCAGCTATGCATCCGACAATGCATCCTCCAAACTGATCAGCTCTTCGCCATGTTCCAACCTCGACAAGTGGTACTGATCCTTGTTCATTCTTACTGGCTTGACTATGATCTAAAAATCATATTCCTGAAATAACAGAAGCAATCTGCAGATTCTTTCCCCCAACACTAGCTTGTTGACTAGATATTTCAGCACAGAGTGATCATTAAACATTTTAAAGTGCCCTCCCAACAAGTAGTGGTGGCATTTCCTGGTTGTGCTAACACAGCTCCCAATGCAATAGAAGAAACATTGACATATACATGGAACTCCTTGGTCCAATCTGGGAAAACCAGAATAGGCATAGTAACCATCTTTTGTTTTAGTGTGTTGAAGCTTTGCTGGCATTCTTTTGTCCAGCTAAACTGACAGTCTTTCTTCAGAAGCTCCTCCGTGGGTGATGTAATCTGGGTATATCCTTTGATGAACTTTCTATAATACCTAGTATGTCCCAACATAGTGCACAACTGTTTGACTGAAGTAGGAGGTGGCAGATCAACTATAATGGCAATTTTAGAGGGACCTACCAACAATCCCTGCTTGCATACAATATGACCTAACAACACTCCAAATGGTGAGAAGAAGATGAATTTCTTTAGATTCAATGCAATTTGACACTGCCTGCATTTATCCAACATTAGCCTTAGACATTCAATATGATTTTTCAATAAACTAAGAACAATCCAATTGTCAAAATAGGCTTCTAGAAATTTATGCAAAAACTCCTTGAATGCTTCAACCACCACCCTGGAAAAGATGGTTGGGGCATTCTTCAATCCAAATGGCATCACTGTATACAGGTAGGACCCTCATTATATTGCAAATGTGGTCTTCTGGTGATATTCCTTGGCAATCCAGATCTGATGGTATCCTGAAAATCCATCTGTAAAAGAATATACTTCCTGGCCTCCCACATTATCTAACACTTCATAAGTGAATGGCGCAGGGAAGGGGTCCTGCAAACATGCATCATTCAACTTCCTGAGATCTACACAGATCCTTATCTCTCTTGTCTTTTTGTCTTGTACCACCATAGGGATAATCTACTCCGATTCTTTGACATGTTCTATAATCCCTGCTTCCAGCATTCTGTCCAGCTCAATCTTTACTTTCTCCTTATATTTAGGGTTTAATCTATAGGGTCTTTGTTTGATTGGTTTTTCATATGGTTTCAAAGGGATCCTCATCTCTCCCATAGGCCCTTTGATTCCCTTCATATTAGTGAAATTGGTCGGAAACAAGTCCTGATACTCATGCAGTAATTCTATGATCTTGTCAATGGCAGCAACATCCCAATAATCTCTGAGATTTGCAAGCTTTGGTGTCTCCTCGATTCCAATATTAACATTTTTAATATTGATGGGCTATCCAATGAATGGTAGCTCAACTACAGGTCCTTCCACATCTCTCTGGCCTTGTATTTCTGCAATGTTCACCTTCCTCAGATCATCGTCTTCATCAGCATTGATGTTGTAACAACCTTGTAGTTTCTGGAGAGGCGCAGTCCATTCGTCCTCTTCTTGTTCCAAAGGAAGGATAGATGCGTCCTTAAATACTTGTTGTCTCACAATCTATAATGCTTGATCTACTGAAGGGTATTAACTTTCAAATAAGAAGGTGGTTATAAAATTCTGAGTCATACCTTCCCAATCTGCAGTGATGAGGTGCAACTCTGCTTGAAGGTACCAATTGATAGGTGTCGTGTCCAGTGTATTAATGAATTTGTGCACCCACTTCTCTTGAGGAATGTTTCTCCAGGCTTCCTCACAACTTCGCACAAGGTCCTTTGGGCAGCTTCGACCCATGTACCAAACTTCACATCCTTCTACTTGTGCTAAGAACCACACTGTCATCAAGGTATGACATTGTATCCAGTCTGTAATATTTATTTTGTGTGTCCCCCACCATCTTTCCAGGGTTGCTTTCAGGGCCTCATCCATTGACAACAATCTTTGTTGCATTGGTACACTTTCTTCAAAGTCCGACAAGAAGGTTTCTAAAGGATTCAGACCATCAAAGGTGGGTAAGTTACTTACCGTTGTGCCGATCCAACGAAATTCTCTGGTTAATATAGCACATCTTCTTGTAGATACTTCATACAGTTTATTATTCTAGTTATTCAGTGCTTCTTTTGAGTCCGACGAACATGCATTGTCACTTCTCTAGCTTAGGTTTCCATCAGCCATAGGAGTATGTAAACCTATTGTCTGGTTGTTAGTTTGTATATGTTTTCCATCTCATATGCGCAGTCTTCCTCTCAGATGGGTTCTATGTATCACTGAACTTCATATGGATCTAAAGGTGCAATGAACCTAAGGCCATATCTTTCAAATGTCATTCATCTTTTCTTTAAATCAACCACAGTGGAATTATTGAAAGCCCAATCAATTCCTAACAGCGCAGGGTAAGGGCAACTGTCATCAACTATCTCAATTACCTCAAAATATGCAAATGTTATTACTCCGTCAATGTCCACAGGGACATGTTCCAGTTTCCCAAAGGGGCTTACAGCCTGCTGAATAGCCATCCTGAGCTTGATAGGGGAATAGATCAACTTAGGTTTTCCCATTAGTGCCCAGGTTTGCTTTGTCATGACATTGACCTCCGACCCTAAGTCGAGGACCACATAGTCTATATCATACTATCCTATTTGAGCATTTAAGTGTAACTCCTTATTTTTCCTTCTCTTCTTAGCGATTTGGTGTACTACCCTATTCAACAAGGGGTTTATCTTTCCTAGCTCATACTATCTAATTAAATTTTGTAACTCTTGTACAACACTTTCATCCTAAATCAACTTAATGGAAGTATATAAAAATTCCATGAGCTTGCTTACCTCTTTTCCTTCTCTGGGAAAAGCAGACAGATCAAATGCCTGAGGCATTCCATATGATCTTAGATTTGGTTGTGTCTTTGATGAGGAACCTTGATTTCCTTTGAAATCATTTCTTGCTTCTTCAAATATTTATCTTTCTTTCTTTGCATCAAAAGTTTGGGTCTTCTCTATAGCTTTCCTGATTCCTGAGTCCTCTACAGTCTTCCCTTGGGTTAGTCTGTCTTCCCCTATAACAACACCTCCTCTGGTTATAATAGAGACTCTAGGGTCTTCTCCGTGAGGTTCGGCATATATCAGTTTCACTTGCGGGTTTTGCTGAGGTCCTCCTCTTTCCTGAAGCTTATCCAGCAACACAGGACAATCTTCTATAACATGTTCAAACGAGATGCATTAGCTGCAAGTAGTGAAAGGTTTCTGATAGTCCCTTTTGGGGTGTCCTGGTTGTGCGCAGTTGTAACAGATTATCTATCCTCAATATCTACCCATACCTTCTCCTCATCCTCGTCCTCTGAATCCACCACAAGGGTTGAAGTTTCCTCTCCTAGGAGAGTTATACTGCGTAGTGTTTCCTTCTTGTTGTACTTCGCCTTGAATTTTGTATATAGCTCTTGACCTTTCATGCATGAGGTCATAAGCCCTACAATCCCTATCATCGTGCCCCATGGATTTATAGAACGTGCAATACAAATTTGTGGGTGTCTGAACATATTTTTGCATGTAATATCACTCACCAGGGCAATGTCTATTTCGACATACTTCGCACCAAGGTAAAGTGACTTGCTTCAAAGGTCTTGGAGCTCCCAAGGCCAAGTATTCAAGAAATAGGGGGAAGTGCTCCTTATCATGGCCTTTTGAATTGCATCTGACACACCAGATGTCTTCTCTTTTATCCTTTGTCTTGTCTTTCTTCATATCTTCGACCTGCATAGACAAACTAGTTAGCTGACTCAAGATCTGACTCATACCTGAGATGGATTCTCCCATAGGGGCTGATTCTAACTTCATGGTGATCTCCAGTGCCTCAGCCTACAAAGAAATCTTCTGTTGCATCAGAGGAACTCTAATGTGTGGTAAGAGGGCAGCAATGAACCATTCCTTGTTCTTCTCATTTGGGATCTAAAAAGTCAAACGACCGGTTAAGGTCTTGAATCTCTGATCGTATTCCCAAATGGGTTAAGCTATCTTCTACTTAATCTCTTTTAGCTCTGTAATAAATTGTGACTCTGACTTAGGTTTCTTGAACTCTGCAATCAATGCATTCTTGATCTCATTCAGTGGCTTAGGCTGTGCAAGTCCTTGGACAAGTTTCATGTACCAACTTAGTGCACGATCCCTCAAGGTGGTACTGAACTGAGTTCTTTTAACAGCTTCATCGATGACATTTTTAATATTCCATACGGATTCACACATAAATCAGGGTTGATCACAGTCTTCTGATCCATCTCCCCTAAAGATAGGGATCCTCATTTCATCTTCCATAGATCTTCCTAGGTTTCCTGACTGAGTAGGTGGTGGACTACTAGTGACAGTGCTCTGAATGCTCTGGTGGTTTGGATTACTTTGATTTCTTAAGGCTACTAAATTGATAGGATAAATAATAGTACTTACTTAGGTAGTCTGCACAGTTCCTGAAGTTTCTAGCTCGACTCGACGAGGTTCTTCAGTTTTCCCTTCCTCTTCCCTAGTGGGTTCTGAATCCTCTTCGTCCGTTAGATCTACCTATTCTCCACTGTAGAAACCCTTGTCTCCATAGTTCTTCTTGAATAGGTTTGCAATATGAACTTATTTGAACACTCTCCCACTACGCGTATGTCCAACCTCTATGTCATTGTTGCTATTTAAATTCCTGAACATTAGCCTTTTTAAGTTTGATCGATCTACTGTATCTTCAAGATGTTCTTCTCATGCAATAGCATCTTGATTCTCAACTTCAGAAAATGTAAAACATTTCCTCTGGGTCCCTTGAAGAGATATCTCTCTGCTTGGCTATATGACTCTACTCTGTCAACAACAAACTCGATGATGTGCCCTCCAATGGTGCTATCAAACCAGTGATCTACTTTTCTTGACATGGTGTTGTCAACTCTCTTGACCTTCTTGATCAGCATCGACATCCAAACTACAGGAGGTCTAGATCTGACCTCAAACTAGGTATCTGCCAACCTAGCTAACCACTCATGTAACTTCTGATGGATTCCTCCAAAGAATATCTCATGTATATTAGTAAAAATATGTCTCTTCAACCAATCCTCTGTACTAAGATTAGGGTTCTTGTTCTGGGCTTCAGCGAAGTCCTTTTTCTGATCCTTTATCCACTTTTGAGTCTCTATCTTTGATTGAAACCACCTTGACATTCCCTCAAGAAGATTCCTGTCCTGGCAACGAAACCATTTGTTGGCACAGGGGCAGACCCAGGGTTCAGCTCCGAGAGCACACCAACAAGCCCTAACTACTGGCCCTTTTGGCTACACTTGCGAAGAAGATGCAGTCTCACCCGAAGCAGCTATGGGGGGGTCACAGGACAGATATGTCTACAACCAAGGGGGAGTATCAAGTGGATCTAACCCTAGAACAATACAATATGCATATATCACTTATCAAATTAGATCTACTTAACACAACTATAGATCTGATCTAACACAACAATGCAATAATAGTATATAGCAACAATCATACACACAACACAAAGATATATGTGGTTCACCCTCTCTCTAGGGCTACGTCCATAGAACTGTGATTTAAAATATATTAAGATGAAATCATACAGTTATGATCTACGCTCTTAGCCAACATATCTTCTCTCTTCTTCTCTCAATCTCTCCCCTTCTTGTGCACCCAATTACAAGACTTGATCTTTACACCTAGCTAAAGATCTTACAATATTAGAAGGCTCTCACTCTTAGCACTTCTCTCTCTCACAATAATTCTCACTCAACACAATAACAATCATGATCCCAAAAATCATCTTACCAACCCAACCCAGGTCCTCTTGACCTTTATTTATACTTTTCAATAGCTCACCGACATCCTTAGGTTGAAGCCTAAGTGTCAAAACCCTATATACCAAAACCCTAGGTGTCTAAAACCCTAGGTCAACTTGACCCACGTTTTTAGGGCTTCACCAGCCTATCTTTTCTTCCTTATCATGCGATGCTCCAAAGCATCTAACGATGGATTTTTTTTGCTTGTTGAGTTTTCCACAGTCCTTTTTCCTTGCTGACCTGCCATCCTCGATCTCCTCATCCAACAACTTGCTTTCTTGGACTTCGCTCCGTCTTTTATTCTCTTTTTCTCACTTCGAACCAGTAATAGTCACTGTGTCTTCTGCAAAGTTCACATTTTTCCTTTTCTTCCTTGATCTTCACTTGCTTCCATAACAAGGGGCCAACATGGGCCAAGCCAATGCGTTCTGAACTTCCCAGGATGCTTGATGAACTTACTGTCATATACTAGTACTAGATCACCTTGATTGGATGCCTTCTTCTTGATGTGCCTGTCATGATAGACCTTCTCTCTTTCCTTCTAAACCTATTGGTGGAATCCTATAATAAATCTGTCTTCTTCTAGTTCAACCAACTGTGAAAGCCTATCTTGAACAACGCCAATGTCATCCATATATGTAAAGGCAACAATTCTTAAGCTTGGCACTAGGTATTCCATTGGGACAATGGCTTCAAGACAAGGGGGTCTGCATTGTTAATTTATTACAAGTGGTTCTATAGGCCCAAGGTACTATTGGTACTCGTAAATCCGAGTCATCCCTATTCACACTGCAAATCTTCGTCAACACTGTCTCCAAGATCTTGTTGAATGCTTCAACTGTCCCATTTGCTTGTGGATGGTAAGGTGTGCTCTTCTGGTGGTGGACTGCAAATTTCTCAATCAAGGCTTCAATTGTTTTGTTTATGAAATGTGCTCCTTGATCACTCATAAGGATCTTTGGGCATCTAAACCTGGTTATGATGTCATCAAATATGAATCTTGCAGCTGTAATTGCACTACAGTCCTTAACTGCTCTTGCTTCAGCCCATCTAGTCAAGTACTTTGTCGCAGTAATGATGTACCTTGCTTCTGTGCACTTTCCTGGTGGGTTTATAGGTCCCACAAAGTCAATGACCCATTTCTCAAATGCTTGCAGGGCCAACTACGGTGGTAATGACATTTCATCTCTTCTGGATGGTTTCCTAATTCTTTGGCATACATTGCAGGTTCTGTAATAGTCTTTAGAATCTCTGTGTAAGATAGGCCGCCAAAGTCCAACTCTAAGAACCTTCTTCGCAGTTTCTTTCCCTGCATAATGTCCTCCTACGATGCCTTCATGATATTCTTCAAGGATCAATGGTCGCTCTTCCTCCATAACATACCTTCTCAATATCTCATCAGGTCCCATTTTGTATAGTTGTCTAGCTATAAGATAAAAGTTGACAACGCGCACTACTAACTATTTCTTCCGAGGAATTGTATACTCACTAGGTGCCATTCCTATTGACAGGAACTCGACTATTTCTGTGAAGTGGTCATCAATATTTCTAATGACCAACAACTGTGTATCCGACAGTGTATCCTCCAAATTGGTCGGCTCTTTGCCATGTTCTAACCTTGATAAGTGGTTGGGACCTTTGTTCATTCTTCCTGGATTAACTATGATCTCAAAATCATATTCCTAAAATAGCAGAAGCCATCTGCATATTCTCCCCCCCAACATTGGCTTGTTGACTAGGTATTTCAGGGCAGAGTGATCAGTAAATATTTTAAAGTGTCCTCCCAACAAGTAGTGGCGAAATTTCTGCAGCGCATACACCATGGCTAACCCTTCTCTCTCAGTAGTGGTGTAGTTGACCTCTGCAGTTGATAGCTTCTAGCTAGAAAAACCTAATGGGTGGTCGATGTCTCCTGTTCCCAGTTGTGCTAACATAACTCCCAATGAAATAGAATATGCATCAACATGCACATGAAACTCCTTGGTCCAATATGGGAAAACTATAATAGGCGCAGTAACCATCTTTTGTTTTAGTGTGTCGAAGCTCTGTTGGAATTTTTCCGTCCAACTAAACTGACAGTATTTCTTTAGAATCTTCTCCATGGGTGTTGTAATCTAGGCATATGCTTTGATGAAATTCCTATAATACCCAGTATGTCCTAGCACAGTGTGCAGCTGTTTGACTGAAGTAGGAGGTGGAAAATCAACTATAATGGCAATTTTAGATGGATCTACCAGCAATCCATGCTTGCATACAATATGACCTAAAAACACTCCAACTGGTGAGAAGAAGATGCACTTCTTCAGATTCAATGCAATTTGACACTACCTGCATTTATCCAACATTAGCCTTAGACATTCAATATGATTTTTCAATAAACTAAAAACAATCCATTCGTCAAAATATGCTTCTAGAAATTTATGCAAAAAATCCTTGAATGCTTCGACCACCACCCTGGAGAAGATGGCTAGGGCATTCTTCAATCCAAATGGAATCACTGTATACTGGTAGGATACCCATTCTGTTGCAAATGTGATCTTGTGGTGATATTCTTTAGCAATCTGGATATGATGGTATCCTGAAAATCCATCTGTAAAATAATATACTTCCTGGCCTCCCACATTATCTAACACTTTGTTAGTGAATGGTGTAAGAAAGGGGTCGTGCAAACAAGCATCATTCAACTTCCTGAGATCTACACAGATCCTGATCTCTCCTGTCTTTTTGTCCTGTATCACCATAGGGCTAATCCATTCTGACTCTTCGACAGGTTCTATAATCCCTGCTTCTAGCATTCTTTCCAGCTCAATCTTCACTTTCTCCTTATATTTATGGTTCAACCTGTAGGGTCTCTGTTTAACTAGTATTTCATCTGGTTTCAAAGGGATCCTCATCTCTCCCATAGGCCCTTTGATGCCCTTCGTATCAGTGAACTTGGTTGGAAACAAGGCTTGATATTCGTGCAGTAACTATGTGATCTTGTCAATGGTAGCGACATCCCAATAATCTCCGACATTTGCAAGCTTTGGTGTCTCCTCTATTCCAATATTGAATTTTTTAATCTTGATGGGCTGTCCAATGAATGGTAGCTCAACTACAGGTCCTTCCACATCTCTCTAGCCTTATGTTTATGCGATGTTCACCTTCCTCAGATCATCATCTTCATCAACATTGATGTTGTAACAACCTTGCAGTTTTTGGAGAGGCGCAGTCCATTTGTCCTCTTCTTGTTCCAAAGGAAGGCTAGATGCCTCCTCAAATACTTTCTGTCTCACAATCTATAATGCTTGATCTACTGAAGGATATTGAATTTCAAATAAGAAGGTGGTTACGAAATTCTAATTCATACCTTCCCAATCTGCAGTGATGAGGCACAACTTTGCTTGAAGGTACCAGTTGATAGGTGTCATGTCCAGTGTGTTAATGAATTTGTGCACCTACTGATATTGAGGAATGTTTCTCCAAGCTTCCTCACAAATTTGCACATGGTCCTTTGGGTAACTTTGACCTGTGTACCGAACTTCATAGCCTTCTACTTGTGCTGAGAACCACGCTGTCATCAAGGTACAACATTGTATCCAGTTTGTAATATTACTTTTGTGTGTCCCCCACCATCTTGCTGGGGTTGCTTTCAGGGCCTCATCCATTGCCAACAATCTTTGTTGCATTGGTAAAATTTCTTCAAAGTCCGACAAGAAGGTTTCTAAAGGATTCAGACCATCAAAGGTGGGTAATTTACTTATTGTTGTGCCGATCCAATGAACTTCTCTCGTTAATCTAGCACATCTTCTTGTAGATACTTCATACATTTTATTCTGCCAATTCTCCAGTGCTTCTTCCGAGTCTGATGAACATGCACTGTCACTTCACTAGCTTAGGTTTCCATTGACTGTAGGATTAATGTAATCCTGTTGCAAGGACAACTACCATCAACTATCTCAATTACCTAACAATGTAGGGTAAGGACAACTATCATCAACTATCTCAATTACCTCAAAATTTGCAAATGTTCTTACTCCATCAATGTCCATAGGGACATCTTTGTTATGCATTATTTTCATCACCCTTATGACCGTTAATGATGTAAACCTATCTTTTTCCTTCAGAGGGGTCAGTGGCCTGAATTCTTGAAGAAAGAAGGGAGAAGAACTTTCCTTGAGAGAAGAAGTTGTGTTTTCCTTTGTAAAAAACCCTATTAAAGAGGATTTCCGCATGCTGCTCTATACATAGGGTGCATAAATGCCTTGTTTTTGTAGGCTGCACTATATCTAGGGTGAGGAAATGCCTGGTTTCCGCAAGATGCACTATAGCTAGGGTGAGGAAATTCTTGATTTCCGCAGGCTGTACTATAGCTATTCTGTGGAGTTTCCGCAGGTTGCTCTATAGCTAGGGTGCGACAACCTTTGTACGTGGGAAAAATGAGCGTCTTCTTGATGCTTCTAGAAGGAGAAGATTCTATGGTCAGGTGAATTTCGAATGGTTTGGATCTTACTCACTTTCATGATTTAGTGTGATCATCATAACCTCCTCACCTTATCCTCTTTATCTTATAAAAGGAGAGGAGCTCTCATGGAAAAAGTTAGCTTTGGAGATTGGCTTGAGTTAGAGGTTTTTTTTGGCTTGAAATTGTTAGCTTGGTTAGAGTGGTTTTAAGCTTGGCTTTGTTAAGATAGATTGTGAGTAGTTATCAGATCCATGGTATCATAATCCTTGGAGAAAGAAGTGTGTGGGAAGTAAGGAACTGTTGAAAGGAACCTTACGACATAAAGGCATCCGGTTGTAATCTCTCTTCCTATTATTTAATATAATACAGTGGCATGCTTCTTTCCCATAGAATTATCTTTATTTTATTGCATAATTCCTTGATCATATGCATAGGTTGTCATTGAATATACTTCTACGGCTTTCACTTTGGTTGGTTTGTGTCTCACTGCAGGATCAGTATCACAAGAGCACCAGAGCGAAACAGGAGCAACAAAGACATAAGGAAGCGACACTTAAAGGTATGTATCTCATCTTTTGTTTGGTAGTAAATTCGATGGAAAAACCTAGAAAAATCTTATGTATAGAGCATCTTGCGAAAATCCTCTTTAATAGGGTTTTTTACAAAGGAAAATACAAATTCTTTTGTAAGGGAAAGTTCTTCTCCCTTCTTTCTTTAGGAATTCAGGCCACTGACCCCTCTAAAGGCAACAGATAGGTTTACATCATTAACGACCATAAGGGTGATGAAAATAATGTGTAACAGAGATCCCCCCAAAGTATGAAGTTAGAACAGAGTGATAGCTGAAATACTTTGTCGAGTGTGTGTAGGGAACAAGGAACACGTTGGTCAAAAACCTGC